>RJWM01029815.1:0-23788 GCA_004363535.1 Dasyprocta punctata | reverse complement strand
GGATGGATAGATGACAGATGGAGAGACAGATGAGTGGATGAATGAACAGACAGATGGACAGATAGATAACAGATACACAGGTGGATGGATGATGGATGGACAGACAGATGGACAGATGGATGGATGGATGGATGGATGGAGGACTGCTGCTTGTCACTGCTGGGCTGACCTCACATGTGTGCCCCCTCACTTCTGAAGACTCCGGGAGCCTCTCACAGCACGTGGGCCTCAGCTCAGCAGTCCCCTGGGCACTGTCACCTCAGACCCAGGACACCTCCCCATTGAGACACACAGCAGCTCAGTGCCAGGGGAGCGGGAACCCCACAGATACGCCTGCCTCAGCTTCCAGAAGCCCGAGGCTCCTCCAAGCCCCGCCACCCACACCCGCAGACCTCCGCTGAGCCCCAACCTGTACCAGCCTCCCTGACATGAGACTCTCATGTGCCACTGCCCCCCTCTGTCCTGTGACTTCCCCAGGGGAGATGTAGAAGAAATGTCTGTGAGTTGAGAGGCCCAACAGGCCAAACAGCAACACAAAGCTTGTAATCCCAGCACTTGGGAGGCTGAGACAGGAGGATCACCATGAGTTTTAGGGCAGCCTAGACTACAAAGTAAAACCCTATGTCAAAAAAAAAGAAAATACGGACAAGTCTGGCTTGTGAGCGGCTGAGACTTCTCACAGTGACTCAGAGCGGCAGGTGACTTGGGGACGGCAACCCAGCCAAGTCGCCTCGCCTGTCTTAGGCCAGTGGTTTTATAAGGTGCACACTAAACGGGCAGAAGCCAGATCAGGGAGGCCGTGTGCGCCCCTCACCGGCCGGGTCCTCCTCAGAAAACTCCACCAGAGCCTGGCCTCAGACACAGCCCCTGCTGGGGCCACCACAGCACACCACCTGGCAGCCCGGCTCCCAGCGAGGCTGAGGCAGGACAAGCGCAAGTGTAGGAGCTGAGGGAGGCCCTGTCTCAAAATAAAAAATAGTATGCTCACTTGGGCAGCACATGTAATAATAAAAAATAAAAAATACTCGAACATGATGGCACACGTCTGTAATCCCAGCACTCAGGAGGCCGGGGCAGGAGGATCACGGCAAGTTCGAGGCCAGCCTGGGCTACACAGTGAGACCCTGTCTCAAATAAACAAACAAAATAAAAGGGCTGGGGATGTGGGGCAATGTGAAGGCCGATCAATCCCCAGAAAAACAAAGTTACCCTGCCCGGGGCTGGAGAACAACTCCCCAGCGCAGGCTGCTTTGCTCCGCCGGGGGTTCCCTCTCGGGGCGCAGGAAGTGAGCTCCCCGATTCACCCTCGGGGCCCGACCAGCGCCCCCTCCAGGCGGGGGCTGGGGAGGCGCGGGCCAGGGACGCCCCCTGCGGCCACTGCAGACCGCCTGCGGCCGGAAGGAGGAGTGGAGCCCCGAGCTCGGGCCGGACCCGCGCTGCTCCACGCAGGCGACCCCGGTCGGGCCTCGCGGCGCCCCCTCCTGGCCGACGTGAACACTGCGCCCGTCCCGGGGGCGCAGCCCGGCCCCGGAGACCTCGGAGACCTCGTACTCAGCGCCCTCGCCAGCCGCCTCCCCTCCCTCTCTTTCTCCTTCTGAACGTGGCCGTTGGCCCGGGAAAGCTGCCCACGCCCAGGATGGCCCAGAGGGCGCGGCACAGGCCAGGCCGCGGCCCAGACTGCCCTCATTCCAGTCCCCGGCCTTCACCTGGCACTTGAGGGCCGGGCTGTCACCAGGCGGTGGCCAGGAGGCCCCCGAAGCCGACGCCCAGACCTTCGCCCACCCTCCCGGGTTCGCTGCCTGCACTACCAGAAAGGATTTCTCAGCGAGCCCGCCAGGAGCGGGAAGGGTTTTATTAGGTAGAAATTAAAAGCCTGCACTTGAGAAAGACAGCACAGGCCGGGAGGAGACGGCGGCACCTCCCTTTGGGGACAGGGACATTTCCACCTCCTGCTCCACCGGCGCGGCCCGGCTGGGCTTTTTCTCTTTAGAGCAGTAATTTAAAGGTTCTGCGGGTTCTCTCAACCTGCCGCTTTATCTCCGGCTCCGGCTCCTGCCCTTCGCTTTCTCGGTTCTGCCGGTTTACGGCCTTTCGGTGTCCTCGGCTCCAGGCAGGACGGCCTGGCAGGAAAGGAGCAAAACCGACCAAGGGAAGCGGACTCAGATGCCTGGGGGATTTCAACCGGGTTGCAGAAGTTGCAGTGTTTTCCAAAGTCCAAGTCCCCTGTAATCCCAGCACCTGGGAGGCTGAGGCAGAAAGATCACCACGAGTTTGAGGTCAGCCTGGGCTACACAGTGAGTTCAAGGCCCGGCTGGCTACATAGTAGGACCCTGTTCCAAAAAAGAAAAGAAAAGAAAAGAAAAAGCTGGGCGTGATGGCGCACGCCTTTAATCCCAGCATTCGAGAGGCTGAGGTAGGCGGAGCGTTGTGAGTTCGAGGCCGGCTTGGGCTACAACGCGAGGGCAAGGCTGACTTTAGCTACATAGTGCAACCCTGCCTCAAAAACAAAAAACAAAAAACAACAACAACAAAAAAACTGGGGCTGGGGGTTTGGCTTGACAGCTTAAGTGCCTGCCTGGTAGGCATGAGGTTGTGAGTTCGAACCCCGGTGCCACAAAAAAAAAAAAAAGTAATTTAGTACTGTCTTTTCTACCTATTTTATTTCTCCTATCTACCTCAGATCTAGAGCCTTGAAGACTTGGCGGCAGTGTGTGTGTGCGTGTATAAGGCTGTTCAGGAGGAGGTGTTCTTATTCCTCCCCAGGGGGCACACACTATCTGGTACCCTCTCTGTTTTTTTTTTTTTTTTTTTTTTTTTGCGGCACTGGGGATTGAACTCACAGCCTTGCACTTGCCAGGGCAGGCGCTTAAGCCACTGAGCCAAACTCCCCAGCCCTGGTTTTTTGAGACAGGGTCACACTATGTAGCTCAGGCCGGCCTTGCACTGGCGTTGTAGCCCAAGGCGGCCTCGAACTCACAACGCTCCGCCTACCTCAGCCTCGTGAGTGCTGGGATTAAAGGCGTGCGCCACCACGCCCGGCTCTCTCTGTTTGTTAGGTTAGGAGACATTGCTATTTAGTGTCTCAGGCTTTTGTGTGTTCCCAGTAGTGGGGATTGAGCAGAAGGCCTTCACCCTGAGCTCCATCCCAGTGCTTTTTTATTTGAGACAGGGTCTCACTAAGTTACTAATTTGCCCAGGATGGGCTTGAATTTAGGATCCTCCTGCTTCAGCTTCCCACAGTGCTGGCTTGTTTTAACTAGTAAAGTTCCCCTTCTGTGATAGCCACTAGTTTTTTTGTTTTGTTTTGTTTTGTTTGCTTGGTCTTTTTGAGACAGGGTCTCACTATGCAGTTCAGGCTGGCCTTGAGCTCACTTTGTAGTCCAGGCTCGTCTTGAACTCACAACTATCCTCCAGCCTTAGCCTCCCGAGTGCTGGGATTACAGGCATGTGCCACCATGCCCAGCTTCCACTAGTTGTTTTTACTGGAACGGTATAGATGAAATTTAGTCAGAGAAGAGGAGGGCCCTCAAGGGAGTCAGTACACACACATACTCAAAATTAAAAACAGAGCCATCAGAATTGTGGCTGGACTCTGAAGAGAGCCAGGCTTTAGGATGGAAATGCAATAGCCAGGCCTGCAAGACTCCCTAGAGATAAACGGCACCTTGAGATTATACTGGAAGCAGCAGTGTCTGGCCCTGTGGGCCCAGATAGGCATCAGTGATATGCAGAGTTGAGTAAACAGAGCATTCACACCCACAGTCCTCTCCCTTCCCCAAAATGCCTTTTTTTTTTTTTTTTTTGAGACGTCTTGCTGTGTAGCACAGTTTGGTCTTGAACTTGAGGCAATCCTCCGGCTTCAGCCTCCCAAGTGCTAGGGTGTTCTTTCCATACGTTTTTGCTATGTGACTCATTTCTCTATTGGACCAATACTAGCTCAGCAGCTATACTTACAATCTTACAGGTTAATTGTAGTTTGGCCCATGTTGTACCAACATTATGATTTTGCTAGGAAAATTACTGTTGACCTTGGTTACCACCCACGTAGGACTCCTGGAAATCCAGGAGCTAATTTCCCTTCCTTTTTTTTTCTTTGTTTTGTTTTGTTTTTTGAAACAGACTTTTGCTATGTAGTTCAGGCTGGCCTTGAACTCACAGCAACCCTCCTGCCTCAGCCTCCCAGTTGCTGGGATCACAGGTGTGCACCACCATGCCTAGTTTAACATTTTATTGTAACTCTTGCCACTCCTGTTCCTTCTTTCCGTTACTGAGGACTGGGTGTGGTGGTGCACACCTGTAATTCCAGCACTCCAGCAGGCTGAGGCAGAATTACAAGTTCCAGTCCAGCCTGGGCAACTGCTTCAAAGTTACACAAGGTGGGGGCTGACATATCTCAGTGCAAAGGAGCTGAGCTCAACCACCAGAACCACCGCGGGATAAAAACCACTTCACTAAGGTTTGTTGATATACAGTAAACCAAGACTGAGGCACTGTCATGACAGATTGGTTTCCACTTTTTAGATTTTTCTCCAAATCAAGTCACGCAGTGTGTAGTCTTTGCCTGGCTTCTTTCATTGCACCTACAGCGTTGAGATTCACGAATCAGTGAAATCCCTTTTTCCAGGGCAGGCGACACATTCACAGGTTCTGGGCATTGGGACACAGTTGTCCTTAGGATGGTGTCATTATTCTTTTGCTATGTTTGTGCAAAAGTATTTTTTGTGCACGTTACCTGTTCATCTATCTAGGGATACGATCATAGGGCCGTTGCGGTACGT
Source organism: Dasyprocta punctata (assembly GCA_004363535.1). Classification (NCBI taxonomy): domain Eukaryota; kingdom Metazoa; phylum Chordata; class Mammalia; order Rodentia; family Dasyproctidae; genus Dasyprocta; species Dasyprocta punctata. Next base: position 19,010 of record RJWM01029815.1, on the reverse strand, counting down.
GGTGGGGTTCTTTCGGTTTTGGTTGGTTATTTGTTTCTCGAGAGAGGGCCAGGCTGTATAACCGAGGCTGCCTTGAAATTCCAGCGATCCTCCTGCTTCAGTCTCCCAAGTGCTGGGATCAAACCCCTGCGCCACCGCGCCCGCCGATAGCAATTCGCTTTTTGATCTGCTTTTTCCAGTTCCCAGGGTGACCAGTAACACTCATCTACTGCAGAAAAGGCTCCAACCCGGGGCTCTGAGCCCGGCCGCTGGAGTCTTGGCCATGGACCCCGCGATCCGCTTCCTCTCGATTCGTCGCTGCGCGGTCTTGAATCCCCATCACCACCCACTGCCTCCCGCCTTGGCTGGGCCTGGCTTTCCAGCTGCAGCCACTCGATTCGCGGCGCCCAACATCCGGCACTTACACACCAGCACACTGACCGGCTCACGCCAACCACGTCGCAGCCTGGATGACGTCAGCCAGCATGGCGGCGCATCGGCCAATCGGAGCTGGTTGCCGAGAGAGAAACAGCAATTTCAGCCAATCGCATCCCTTCGACCGCCCACAGCCAGCCGCAAGGTATGCGGCCAATGTCGTCTCCGGAAGAAACAAAGAAGGCGGAGGAAAGAAGGGGTGTGGCCACAAGGCCCCGCCGTCTGCGCGCCAAGTGCAGGAGCTGGGTTGTCTGGGCGTAGGAGGTATGCGTCTCGGGGTCAGGTCTTTAGGGTAACACTCTCATACCTTTTTTATTTTTAATTTTGAGATAGGGTCTCGTAAAGTCATTAAATTGCCAAGGCTGGGACTATAGGTGTGCATCAGCTCATTTGTTACTTTTTGAGACAGAATCTGGCTAGGAAGTCAGTCTGGTCTTGAACTCACTATGTAGCCCAGGCTGGCCTCAAACTCCTGGCAGTCCTCCTGCCTCAGCCTCCCTGCGCCAGCCCTGCGCCACTACGCCCAGCCTATATTTATGTTAATTTGCATTTTTTTTTTTGTTTTTAGAAAAAAATCAAGGTGATGTTAAATTTTGCTGATGTGGCCTGCATAGATTGGTCCTTTACTGGGTGAAGGTACCAGGGGCTTGCATTGTTCTAGAATGCAGAAAACTTAAACAGAAGAGTGCTGTGTTCCACCTCACCTCAGTGAGCCAGCCCCTGGGTACCACCGCCTCCCTTTGAGTGACACAGACTCATGGGGACCCTGGAGACTTGGGCTGAGGGTTGGGCCCTGTCCCTGTAAAGGACCTCTCTGCACAGTGTACGCTTTAATCAAATAAGGGTTTAACAGTGGCTCCTGCAGAATTTCTGTGGGTTTGATGAAAGTGTTTAGATCAGTGCCTAACCCCTAAAAGCATAGGTCACACGTCTGTAATCCTAGCACTCAGGAGGCTGAGGCAGGAGGTTCTCTGAGACCAGCCTGGGCTACAAAGTGAGCTCAAGTCCAGCCTGAACTGCATAGTGAGACAGTCTCAAAAAGATGGGAAAAAAAAAAAAAAAAAAAAACAAAGGCAATGCCAGGTGACAGCACTAGTGTGTAGAGATGGCTGTCACTATGACATGCCCAGATTACAGTCTGTGAATAACTGAGTTATGCTCAGCGTAAAACTAAGCAAGTGGCTTCCTTCAGGTCTTCTGCTCTGCTTGTGGATTTTGTCATTTCTTGTATTTTTTGGAGACAGGGTTTCTGCACATAGTTCAGGCTGGCCTTGAACTTGCTGCCATCCTCCTGCCTCAGCCTCCTGAATGCTGGGATTACAGACACACACCACCACACCTGGCATTCTACTTTTCAATTTTCAATTAAATGATTTGTGAACAGCTGGTGAGGACACAAACTATGGGAGCCACCTTGTTCCCTGTCCCTGTCACCAGGTCCTGGGGGGAGGAGCACATCCTTGAAGCAGCAAGCGTCATTTCGTCATTTCACACATCTCCAGCTCGTGCCTGTGTGATGGGGTGGTCCACGCGGGAAGGGCACCTCGGCTGTGTGATGCAGCAAAGTCACTTCCTGTCTGTGGCTCCAGCATCCAGATTCCACAACCACGCACAAAAGTATTTGGGAAAAAATAGTATGTGTGTGTGGGAGGGGTGCAATCTTTCTCTGGAGCAATACAGTGCTCCTTACAACCCCAACACTCAAAAAACAGAAATGCTGGACCACTCTGGAGGCTGAAGCAGGAGGATTGCTGGGAGTTTGAGGCCAGCCTGGGCTACATAGTGAGTTCAAGGTCAGGCTGACTACATAGCTAGACCCTGTTTTTTTAAAAAAAATTTCTTTTGAAAATGAGTGAAGCCGGGCGTAGTGGCACATGCCTTTAATCCCAGCACTCCGGAGGCTGAGGTAGGCGGAGCGTTGTGAGTTCAAGGCTGGCTTGGGCTACAACTCGAGCGCAAGGCTGACCTGAGCTACATAGTGCGACCCTGCCTCAAAAAACTAGGGCTGGGAGTTTGGCTCAGTGGCTTAAGCGCCTGTCTGGCAGGTGTAAGGTTGTGAGTTTGATCCTCAGTGCGGCAAAAGATAAATAAATAAAAATAAATAGGACTGGGGATTTAGCTCAGTGGCCTAAGTGTCAGCCTGGAAAGTGTGAGGTTATGAATTCAATCCATGGTACAAAAAAAAAAAAAAAAAGCCAGTATGGGCAGCAGAGGCACCCGGAGACTGGCTGTGTCCCCGCTTGCCCTCCTGTCGTGAGCTCGCTCTGGTCCCCGACCTATATGACGCTGTATTTCACCTCCAGGCTTCTTCCTTTCCGGGGACAGGGCTGCCTCCATAGGCCGCAGCCCCTCCTTGGACCCAGGCTGTTGTCCTCTGTGGTCCCTGTGTCCCAAAGTTTCCTCTGGCTTAGCCCGCCTTGTGCCAGGTCGGCATCCAGGTGGCTGCTCTCCGTGGGCGTCCATGAGCCCACTTTCTGAGCTGAACACCCAGATTGTGCCCTCCTGTGAGCCCAGCAGCAGAATGGGAGCCCAGTGTGGACATATCCTTGTACCATGGGCTCTCTGCACGCTGGCTCAGGACACGTCCCCAGGGTCCTGCAGCCCTGAGCTGGAGAGTATGGGAGACTGGAGATAGGCCAGGTGTGGAGGAGGCAGGATACATAAGATAGGTGGAAGTAGCCAGGTGTAGTGGTGCATACCTATAATCCCAACTACAGGGGTGGCTGAGGCAGGAGGATCACAAGTTCAAGCACAGCCTGGACAACTTGTGAAGACCTTGTTGCAAAATAAAAAAATAAAGCCAGGTATGGTGGTGCACACTTGTAATCTCAGCACTTGGGAGACTGAGGCAGGAGAATCTCCACATATCTGAGGCCATCCTGGGCCACATAGTGAGACCCAGTCTTAAAAACAAACAAACAAACAAACAATAAATGGGCTGGGGGGGGGTCCTTGGGTTTATTCCCCAGAATAAATCACAGAAAAAGGAGACAAAGAAAAAGGGAAAAACCAAGGATATAGCTCAGCAACATAAGTGCCGGCCTGGCAAGCACAAGATCCTGAGCTTGATTCCCAGTACAAAAGAAGAAAAAGAAGGAGAAGAAGAAGTAGACGCATTAAGCAATTGGTTTATGACAAGAAAAAGGGAAAAGAGTGAGAAAGCTGGGCATGGGGTGGTGGTGCACCTCTCTAATCCCAGCACTGTGGGAAGCTGAGGCCGGAAGACTACCATAAATTCCAGGCCAGCCTGGGCTCCACAGTAAGTTCAAGGGCAGTCGTAAGAAACTAAAACCAAAATCAAAAGAACAAAAGAAAGATGTTTTTGCCCAAACATTCTTAGACCCGGTTTTATTTTGGGGTTGGGTTGTTGCCCTCCCGGTAATGGTAACCACCAGGTTAATTTGTGGACTTCCGGTATCTGGAAGGGCTCTGGCTGTGAAGGCAGGCAGGGCGGGGCTCACTCAGCAACGTTGTCAAAGTTTTCTTAAAACAATTTTAAAATTACAATTTTCTGTGTCTCTTTATTACCTCTTTTTTTTTTTTTTTTAAGCCCCCAGGACTTCAGATTTAAATTCAGCATCTTTGGACTGAATTACATCCATAGTTCTTTAAAAAAAAAAAAAACCACAAAAAACTTTTTTTTTTAAATATTGAAACAGGGTCTTCTTAAGTCAATAAATTGCCCAGGCTGGACTCAATTTGAGATTCCTCCTGCCTTAGCTTCCCTGAGTGGTGGCAAGTCCAGCTCAAATTGCTGTTTTTAGCCAACATGGCGACAGTGGCACTGTGTAAGCTCCTGTCACCAGGTAGTCACGGGTTAGAAAGCTGGCAGGGCTCACCTGAGTGGTTTTGCTGGCTGTGAGCACTGTGCCCAGGGCCCAGCGGTTTTCTTTTTTCTTTTTCATTTTTTTGGTACCAGGAATCAAACTCAGGACCCTGTGCCTGTCAGGCAGGCATCTGTCCTATGCAGTTGAGGCTGGCCTTGAGGTGACTATGTGGTACAGGCTGGCTTCGAACTTGCGGCAGTCCTCCTGTCTCAGTTTCCCAAGTGCTGGGATCACAGGTGTGTGCCACCAAACCCGGCTGGACACTCACAGGGTTATGAGGTTAGGATCTGGGCGTTTTCGGTGGCCACGGGGCACCCTTCTGCCCTCTCCTGACAATCCGGGTGGGATTCGTAATAATGTCTGTCTTGGGGTGGGGGTGGGGACAGCCCCGCGCTCCCTAGGGAGGATTTAGCCCAGCAGCTGGTGAAGTAAGTGCTCAATAAAATTGCTTCCTGTCCGCGCCTTCCTGCCTTTTTGTTAGTTACTGTGTCGTGAGGGTGGGGCAGGTTTGGGGGACTTCCTGAAGATGTTATCCTTGCTAGGCAAGCGCTTTATTCCTGAGCCACATCCCCGGGCCCTGGGTCATTTAATTTTGAGACAGGGTCTCACTAACAGCCCTGGCTGGCCTCAAACTTGTGACCTCCCTGGCTCAGGCTGGCCGCCTCCCGCACGAGTAGATTATTTTAGAGATAGAGGGTAACAGCTGGTCCCAGTGCATCTGTCATCCTAGTTCCTGGGACGTTGAGCCAAGAGCACTTGCTTGGGCCCCGGAGCTGGAGGCCAGCCTGGATGACCGAGATGAAACTCGATCAAAACAAAACGAAAACAAGAAATTGAAAATGACTGGGGATAGAATGTAGGAAAATTAGATGTTTATAAAATCCCCCGGGATCCACGTGCCACCCGGGCGCCCTGTTCCTCTTGTTCCTCTTGTTCCGGGCCTGGCTGTTCCCTAACCTCCCGGCGGCGCTACCTCTCCTCACCCGAGCTGGCACTGGAAATTGTGCCAGGGTCGGGATGAAAGGGGGCGACTGAGCTAGGTCTTTTACCACGGGGCACGGCGGAGGCTGGCAAGCAGCGGGTGAGGAAGAAACCCCCGGAAGAGGCGGCGGGGTTCGCACCCGGCCCCAGGTACTTCCCGTTCGTTTTGGGCTTCGGTTTTTTGAATTTTTTTTTTTTTTAAGAGGGTTTCGCTATGCAACCCAGGCTGGCCTCGAAGTCACGGTGATCCTCCTGCCTCAGCCTCCGGGATGCAGGGATGACAGGTCTGCGCCACCATGCCCGGCTACAATTGCTTTCCTAACTGCCGAGGTGTCTAGAGGTAAACAGCGAGCCGGCTCCTTCCCTCTCCCAAGTCGGGACTCGGGGTTGAGCGCGCGGGCTGCACCCCGCCCGGGACCCTTTGTTCGACCTCGGAGGAACGGACGCGCGGCATCCCGCAAGGCGCGTCGCGGTGTCTGTCAGCGCTCGTTCCGTTTCGGTTTTCTGGGACGGGGTCTCGCTAGTACCAGCCCGGGCAGGCCTCGAACTCGCGGCGCCGCAAAAGCGCGGGGCGCGCCCTGTCCGCCCCGCCGCCGCCGCCGCCGCCGCCGCCCTCCCAGGCTCGAACCCCGACCGCTCCGCTGCGCGCGTCCGCGCGCGATACCGCGGCTCCCGGAGCGCGGTGGGGGTGGGGTGGGGTGGGGGCGCTGCGGGGGGCGGGGCCGGAGCCCCTCCCCCTCTCCCCTCCCCCTCCCCCTCCGGCCCCGCCCCGGCCCGCGGCGCCCGGGACCGCGCGGCTGCAGGGGGCGCTCGGCGGGCGGCGGCGGAGGCGGAGGCGGAGGCGGAGGCGGCGGCGGCGACCGAGCAGCGCGGCGGGCGGGCGGGAGGAGGCGGCGGCGGCGGAGGCGGAGGCCGGGGACGAGGACCGGGACGCGGACGCGGAGGAGGCCGCGCGGCCGGGCGGGAGGCGGAGGAGGCGGGGGACCAGGCGGCCGCGCGAGCGGGCGACGCCGACGAGCACGGCCCGCGCCATCCGCCGCCATCGCCGCCCCGGCCGCCGCCGTCGCCGTCGCCATCGCCGGCCCCGAGCGAGCGAGCGCGCGGACCCGGACACCAGGTGGGCGGCGGCGCCGGCGGCTTTGTCCCCGCGCCGACCTTTGTCCGCGCGCCGTGCGGCCTGGCGGGCGCTCGCCATTGTTGTCGCGCGGGCGGGCGGGCGGGGGCTGCGTGCACCCCAGGGCCGGGAGGGCCGGGCCGCACCGCGGGGCCCGGGCGGCGGGGGCGCAGCGCGCACCGGGGAGGCGCGCGGGGACCCGGGGCCCGGGACGCGTCCCCTCCCCCGCCCTTCGCGTCGCCCCGGGCACCGGACGCGGACGGGGCCTGCACGCGATCGGGACCCCGAGCGGCGCCCCAGGGTCCCCGAGGCCCCCGGGCCAGCGGCGCGGCGTGTGGGGAGGCCCGGGCCGCGGGAACGCGGTGATTTTCACGGCCCCGCGCGTTCCGCGGCCCGAAACGTTTAATAATAAACAGGAGGCCGCGCTCCGGCCGCCAGATGGCTGCCGGAGCCCCTCGTTGTCTCTTTCTTTCTCCTTCGCCCCTGCGCGGAGGAAACAGCCGACCCGGGGGAAGCGGGGCCTCCAGGCCGGGCCGCTGGTCTCACGGGGGAGATCGCAAGCCACCTCGGCCGCAGGGGCGGTTTCCAGGCCCGGGTGCCCGCGGGAAGCGGCCAGGGGCCTCCGGGGCGGCGCGCTCCAAATGGCTGCCCGGGAGGAGCGGGGAGCGGCCTCGGGGTTGCAGGATACCTCGGCCCGGCCCGTGGTTTCCTTTCGGGGCTCAGTGCGCCTCGTGGACGGGGCTTTCCACCTCCCCGTGCGGCGAGCCGGTTGTGCGCGTGTGGCGTCCGGCCCTGTGTGCTGGGTTTTGTGCAGACCCTGCTTTTGCCGCCCAGAGCCCTCCGCTTCTGCATACGTGGGGCCTTGTAGGATGGGGCAGATGGTGAGGCCTGGTGGAGGGCCTCGTGTGTGGTCGGTGCTCAATTGTCCTTCCTACAGCTGTGTGTGTGCGAGGCAGGGTCTTAACTATGTGTGTGTGCTTAATGCTGGTCTTGGACTCATAGCTGTTCTCCTGCCTCAGCCTCCCCAGTGCTGGGGTTTGCAGTCTTGTGATCGCACAGTGGCATATAGCTGGTTTTATAGCTGTGTCCAATCCCAGACAGGGCTGGTCATTTGTGGTGGAACTGCTAGAGTGGCTGTAGCCCCGGTGCCACAGGTGGTGGCTTAAGGCTTGTACGTGTGTGGTGGGTTTGCCACAAAACCCCGGGCAGTCGGTGCTGGGCCCGTTGGATGGGGCGGAGCTGAGCCGGACACAGCCCCGTCCACGGCTGGCCCTGGAGCAGCGGGGCCCGCGCTGGGAGCCCTTGCTTTCCTCCAGGATCGGCTGTGCTTCCCGCCTTGGGACCTGGCTTGTTCAGGCAGGTGGGGCCCTGGGGCCCAAGGGCTGTGCTCTGAAAAGTGGGAGCAGTGAAGCATCCCTGGGCATCTGTGGGGCTTTCGCCAGCCTCCCCTGAGATTCGCAGCTGGGTTACCATGGGGAGGTGATGGCAGCGAGCGCTGTGGTGTTAGTCACCCGTTTTGCTGCTTTCTGTCTCTTAATTCTGGTCCTTTTTTTCCTGTTCTGATTGCTCCAAACTCACTCTCTCGTTTTTTTTTTTGTTTGTTTGTTTTGTTTTTTTGTTTTTTTTTTCTTTTTAGGAGTCAGGATCTCCCTGTGTAGCCCAGGCTGGTCTCAAACTCTAAGATCCTCCTGCCTCAGCCTCCCTTGAATGCTGGGGTCACAGGTACCCATCTGCCCAGAAGCACTGGGTCAGCATGGCGGGGCTGGGGGCTCAACCTTCCCCAGCCTCTGCTGTTTACTGGGGACGCAGAGGGACTGAGCCTAGCTAGCTGTGGTGCTGGTGAGGGCCGAGACCCAGGCCGCACCCTGCAAACCTGTTCACTGCTGGGCTGTGGCCCGGGATGCCCGCTGGCACAGACCCCGCTTCTGCTGCATGGTGAATTTGTCCGGGTTCTTTTGGGCATTCCTGAAACATCTTGCTTTGTCTGTTTGTTTGTTTCTGTTTTGTTTTTTGAGACAGGTTCTCACTATGTGGTCCAGTCTAGGCTTAAACGCACTACGCTTGGTTTCAAACTCACAAGGATCCTCCTGCCTCAGCCTGCTCCGTGCTGTCGTGTGCCACGGAGCCCGGCTGGTATTGTTTGTTTTTGGCTTTTTAAACTTCCGTGGGTGCCCTCCAGGCCTTGTGGCTGAGGAGCCGCAGTGTCTCAGCAGGGCCGTGGTATCTTTCATTTTCCCTCCCTGCTGTCTCCTGGCCTGACCGGGCAGCCTGACACCCCTCCCCATGCAGACCGGCTCGGGGCTGTGGCCGACAGTCCGGGGCAGGAGGTCGGCGGCCCCGCCCTCCAGGCTCCCTCCTTCCCTTTGGATCTTAGGCTCCTAGATGTGGGTTCTCTAGTGTGGGGTGCATAGCCCTGTCTCAGCCCCTTCCGACCTGGTCCTGGTCCCATTAAGTCCCCTGTGCGCCCAAATAGGGAAGAGGAAAACTGGAGCCTGGGATCATCGGCACGTCCCAGCTCTGGGGAGGCTGAGGCAGGACAATCGCTGTGAGTTGGAGGCCAGCCTGGGCCACATAGTGAGTTCAAGCCTAAGTTGGACTATGTAGTGAGACCCTGTCTCAAAAAAAAAGCAGAGGAAAAAGAGCCTGGGAAAGGAGGAGTCCCAAAGCCCCTGAGAGTGGAATTTCAGGAATGGCCGGTCAGGTGGGGCTCCTGAAGGGGTCGGCTTGCCTTGGGCTTGGCCGTGATTTCGTTTGCCGGTTAGTTGGTTGGGCTGGGCTCTTTGCCCCCTGTACCCCCTTTTCGGATTTCAGCTCTCTCTTTTTTTTCCTGAAAGATTCTTTTACCATATTTTGAAGTTTTTTGTGGGTTTTTCCCCCGTGCCGATGACTGACTCACGATGCGCTCCTGGCGGTGCTGGTACCAGGGCCGGAGTGGTGCCTTCTGCGTTAGTTTCTCTTTCAGCCTGGCCGACTGGGAGTCCCGGCGGGTGGGGGGCATTTCTCCTCCCTGCTGAGCTGCCCCCTTGTCACAGGTGTGCGTCCCAGGTGAGGCTGGAGCCCGGCTCTCCTGGATCTTGAAAACGCTGCGTTTCCCCTTGAAAAATAAAATCGCCAGCCGACATCTCTTAGTCTTTGTGGTCTGGCCCTGTTGTGTTGCGTTTTTCATTCAGCGTCCTGGAGAAAAGCAGGCCCCGAGAGACAGTCTTTTCAAATCAGAGCTCAAGTCCTTTTGAAGAGTCAGGCCTTGGGCCACCTCAGAATCCCTGGGTCTGTGATTTGGACAAAGAAGTGGAGGCACTGCCTGTGCTGCAGGGGGCGGGGGAGGGTGGGGGCGGGGGTTTTCCGGTGAAGTCGAATTGTTCCTGACCAGCTTCTCTGTGGTTGTTTTTTTTTTGGTTGTTTTGTTGTTTTTAATGTCTTTTTGAGACAGGGTCTTGCTATGCAGTTCAGGCTGGCCTTGAGCTCACTTTGTAGCCCAGGCTGACCTCAAGCTCGAAATAATCCTGCCTCGGCCTCACGAGTGCTGGGGTTACAGGTGTGCACCCCCACGACCGGCTCAAGCTTCTAGGTTTCTAAGGCAGATGGGCCCTGGCAGGGGTCAGACTGCTGTTTACACCAGCGGGGGGCTGGGTGATTGGAACCGGAATCTCCGCTCAGCTTTCTCCCCGCCCCGCCGGACTCGCTGGTTCTCTGTGCCCCGGGCCTGGGGCTGGGCGGCGGTCCTGTCCCCTTACCTCCTACACAGGCCCGTGCCCTTGGTTCCGCCTCTTCAAGGCGTCAGTGGCGCTCGCCTGTGGCATGGGCCCCAAGCAGCCATGAGTGCTTTTTTAATCCACGTGTCGGGCGACAAAAAGAAAAGGACGCCTGTTATCGGCCTACCATTGTGCAAGGCCCCGTGCGTTTCCCCATTGATTAAAAAGCAAAGTTGTTTTAGGGGAAAAAAAATTGGCAAGTCCTGAAAAGAATAAACATGAAAATAAAAATATGAATCATGGGGCCCTTAAGGTCCAGCCTTAACTGGGGCACAGATCAGGTGTTTATTTCCTCTGATTGTGTGTTTCTACTTTCAGAACTGAAACATTTTATATACACTGTATGGACTGTTGGTAGCTTGGTCTTTTTTTTTTTTTTCTGAGAAGGGATCTCACTGTGTAGTTTAAGCTGGCCTTGAACTTGCTTATGTAGCTCAGACTGGTCTCCAATTCACTGTGATCCTCCTGCCTCAGCCTCCTGAGTGCTGGGCTCCCAGATGCCCAGATTTTGTTTTTGAGACGGTCTCCCTGTGAAGCCCAGGTTGGCTTTGAAGTCGTGGCGCTGCTCCTGGGTCCTTCTGCCGGTTCCCCGCTTCTTCCAGCGGCCTGGCTCTGGAGTCAGCCTTGGGCCTCGGGTCTGGTTGTCTCCTCCAGGTGGACGATCCCCGGGGGACTTGCAGCCCGTATTCGTCTCTTCTGCAAAGATCCCGGGTGGGCCCCGTCCCTGTCCCGTGGCACTCCAGGCTGGGTCCAAGGCTGCTTCCTTCGTGGGGCCGCAGATCCAGGGCTCAGGGTCCTGGCTTGGTCCTTGGACGCCAGGGTGCACCTGTGGCCTCACTGGTGGTTCTGGGGCGTCGCCTGGCAGGTGCCGGGGAGCTCAGGCTCCAGTGCCGGGAAGCCGGACCCTCCCGAGAGAGGTCTTGGGGACCTTCAACCGCAGTGGCTGAGACTTTTTGTTTTTTTGTCTTTTTAGGCCTTTGGTTGTTTATTTGGTTTTGTTTTTCAAGGCAAGGCCTCCCTCTGTGGTCCAGGTTGGCCTCCCCCTCACTCTGCTGGCCTCGTTGGGCTGGGGTTTGTGATCCTGCTGCCTCCGGCTCCTGCTCGTCCCAGCTTATTTTACCCAGCCTGTTCTGAAGGCTCGTCCGTGGGCAGTGAACACGGTGTGGTGTTTACTTGTGGGATGGCCCTGTGCGGGGGCCCTGTTGCTGTGTACCTCTCTCTCTGTGCTCTGTGTTGGGGCGGGTGGGGCCTGCGCCTGGGCTGGGTGTCTCAGAGGAGCCCCCTCCCCCAGCCTGGAGAAGTTGGGTGGGGCAACTGGAACCTCGCAGATTTGAAATAAACCCTTTGAAAATAGGTTATAGCCAAAGCCCGCAATGGTTTCTGCCCCGTGTAGGGGTGCACACCTGTAATTCCAGAAAGTATTCTGGGAGGCTGAGGCAGGAGGATCTCAGATTCAAGCCCAGCCTGAAGGTCCGTGCAGAGAGCCTGTGTCAGCCTTGCTGTCCGGAGCACCGGGGTCCTTTCGATGTGACCGTTGCAAGTGTTTCTCAGTGCTACACCCCCAAAAAGCCCTGCGAGCTGCAGAGGGCCCGGCGTGCAGAAGGGTGGCTGCCGGGCTGGGGCTCGGCTCTGGCACCCGCGCCCGGCTCCTTTGTGTCTCCCAGGGTCCCAGCTGCTGAGGTGGGACAGGTCCTGCCAGGGTGACCTGGCTGCTGGGCCGGGTGAGCTCAATGTTGGGGTTGGGGGGGTACCGTTGGGCTTAAGCGCCCTGTGAAATGCCATGCTTTTTATTTTCTCAATTAGAAATCACTTGCCAAAGTGCGCGTGCGCATTGTCTCAGTTACACAAGGAAGAGGGGGGCGGGGAGCGGAAGACTCCTCTCCGGGGGCCCCCGTTTTTCCACCGCTGTGATCGTGCCCAGCACTGGGAATGTGACCCGGAAACTGGGAGCGGGATAGCGCGGCTCCTGTGTGGCCGCTTGCTGGACTGTGCGCCCCAGAACTCGGGCCTTCCTTGTGTTACTGACCCCGGAGCCGCCATGCGGGGTGCTGACAGAGGCTTTAGTGTGTTGTTGCGGAACTGGGGATCGAATGTGCCCTTGCCCCTGAGCTGCATCCCCAGCCCTTTTCATTTTTTGACACTGGGGGGTCTCCCTAAGTTGCTAAGTAGTCCAGGCAAGGTAGGCTTGGACTTTCGATTGTCCTGCCTCAGCCTCCCAAATGCTGGAACTTCAGGCATGCATCACCGTGCCAGGCTTAGTTTAGGTTTTAAAAAACACAAAAGTGTAGGAAACAAGAACGGCTCATAATTTGTAACCCAGATATCCCCAGTTCCTTTTTTTTTTTTTTTTAAGTGAGGAAATTGGGGGCACAAAGGCTCTTTTCAGTCCTCTGCAAGGAGGTCACGGGGAGAGGTTTCCAGGGAATCCTTGCAGAAAGAAACACAAGTTACGCACAGGTACAGACTTGCCTTCTACATAGTATCTATTCAGCAGTACCTTCTCACTGACCTGCCTCTCCTGCCCTCTTATTTACTGGTTTTAATTTGAGACAGGGTCTCGCTGTCACAAGATTGTCCAGGCTGGGCTCAAACTTTTGAACTCCTGCCTCAGCCTCCTAGAGTGCTGGGATTTCAGATGCGCTGCCCCGTCACTGGAGGAAATGTCCTGTTGTCCTCGTGACGGCACGTACAGATGGATGACGTCATCTGTCTTAGCGACTGCTGGGCACATTTTGTGGCCTGGTTGACTTAGCCTGGCCCCGCTTTGGTGTGCATTTAGTCTATTTGTAATTTGGGGTTTTACCCAATTCTGGTAACATTGTACCAAGTTTCTGTTCACAAATATACAGTTTGTATAAAGTTGCCTGTAGAGTGTGGCTCTGAGGCACGGGGCCTTCCACTGAACAGGATTTTGGTAACAATTTTGCAAACTTCCTTTTTGGGGAAAAATTATTATTATTCTTATTTGTTTATTTTTTTTGGTGTGACTAGGAATTGAACCCAGGGCCTTCACGGTGAGCTCCTTGCCCAGCCCTTTCATTTTCTATTTGGAGCCAGGGTCTCAGGAGGTTGCTGCATCACCGACCTCCTTTTGGGAAGCCTGGTGTGCGGTGTGCGCGCAGTGCTGGGGGTGAGCGCATTCGGGGTCCCCTCGGCTGTGTGGGGCGGCCCGGGTCTTGGGTCTGCAGTGTGGCCCGGTGGGGAGCAAAAGGGGATGCAGAGAGGCACAGCCAGCTGGGCCCACCCTTCCATCCTTGGTGCCGCCCCCAGGACGGTGCCCGGGGTGTCCGGCCCAGCAGACCTCTTGGTCTGGGGACCTCAGCTGCACAACTCAGCACTTGGCCCCTGCCTGGGGTTGGGCTCTGCGGGGTCACAGTGGTGGGTGCTGTGGCTGCAGACGAGACCCACACGAGCTTGGGGATCCTGATGGGGGGTGCAGGGTCCGAGCCCCAGCCCCACGCACACCCTGGGGATGTCTTGCTGGATTGCATCACTGGCCCCGGGGGGGGGGGGGGCTGGGGTGCTTATTCTTAGCTTGGCCCGGCCCCGAGGGCGTTCTCTGGGGAGAGTGCGGGCGCTGCGCCTGCAGCTGCTCCCCTTGGCAGACAGAGCTCCTGGGAGGCTTCAGGGGTGTGGCCAGGCACCCCGTTTCTGAAGGCCTGCTTTGGGGTGGGCTGCCTTCAAGTCCAGGTTCTGTCCCCCAGATGCTGAGTTACCTGAGGTCAGTTGTTCACTGTTGGACATTTTTTTTTGCTTTTTTTTTTTTGGTACCGGGGATTGAACTCACAACCTTGTGTCTGCCAGGCAGGTGCTTTAAGCTACTGAGCTAAATCCCCGGCCCATTTTTTTTGCTTTCTTAAGACAGGGTCTCGCTGTGTGGTTCAGGCTGGCCTTGAACTTGGTGGGTAGCCAAGCTGGCATCAAGCTCACGGTGATCCTTCTGCTTCAGCCTCCTGAGTGCCAGGTTTTTGAATCTGTATTGTTTGCATGCAGTGCCATCCTCACAGGATCGGGGAGGGGTTCAGGGGGTCTAGTGCCGAGGCGCTCAATGATTGGGCACCAGGCCAGCAGGCTCTGGATAAACAGCAGCTATTAAAGGCGCCCGGACTCCGTGGAGGGGGGCCTGGGGGTTTGGAGTAGGCAGGTATACACTTGGGGCTCGTTTGTTTACCTGCTGTTGGGGTTTCATCGCGCGCTCAGCCTTGGGCTGTGTGTTGAAGATGGAGACCCAGGTCAGTTAGCTGCATCCCTGCGTCCTGCCGCTCGGACACTGTCACCACCTGGCCCCTGAGGCAGGTGCCAGAGACTCTTCCTGCTGTCCCCTCCTGGGCCACACCCAGGCCGCCTGTGCCAGCTGGCTAGCGTGCTGGATTCCTGGCTGCTGCCCGACCCGGAGCCCAGCTTCCGTCCTCGGGAGTGGAGGGAGGTGAGTTAAGGCAGTGACCAGGCTCGGGCTGCCAGGGAGGTCCCACAGACCCGCGGCCACGGTGCCGAGCTGGCCTCGGGCACACGCAGTGTCCTTTCTGCCGCTTACGCCGCCTGTGGAGGACCTGGAGCAAGTAAATGTGCTCTCTCTGGCTCATTTGTTTAGATAAGGTTTTGCTGTGTAGTTCAGCCCAGTCTCAAACTCACTGTGTACCCCAGGCTGGCCTCCAACTCAAGGCAGTTCTCCTGCCTCAGCCTCCCGAGTGCTGCATTTACAAGGGTGCACTGCCACATCTGGCGGTTTAGTCCTTTGAGACTCAGTTTCCCTATTTGCCAGGTGAACATAGGTAGTCTCTGGGCTTTGCCAGGGAGAGTGACAAAGGACTGGGCACTTGGTGTGGGGCCCTGGTCAGTCAGGGGCAGGGCAAGGTGTGGAGTCTGCTTTGCTGGGTTTATTGAGATGCTAGAAACAACGTAGCCGCCAGGTGTGGTGGCGCACACCTGTAGTCTCAGCAGTCCGCCGGCTGAGGCAGGATGATGGTGGTGAGCTTGAGGCCAGCCTGGGCTACATAGGGTAGTATGTTGTCTCAAAGATAAAAGCACCAAGAAAAAGCTCAAAAGAAAAAAAAAAAAACCCAAAAAGAAACAAAACAAAAGGAAACATTTAACAGTAGCAGGTAACAGTCACAGTTTAGCTATTAAGGAGCCTAGGCTTGTTACCAAAAAAAAAAAAGGCAAAACCCGAACCAGAACTATCAGAGGGGAAGAGGCAGGTTGTCCTGTCCCGTGGCTCCTTTTTGGTGTCAGGGGCTCCAGGCCTTTGACCGCAGCCTGGGGTGACCGCGGGCCGCCCCTCCTGGGCAGGGGGCCAGGGCCAGCTCATGCTGGGCTCCCCGCGGTGGGAGGGAAAAGCCTGCCGTTGAGTCTGGCAGTGGCAGAGTGGATCGAGCCGGGGGGCTGCTCCCCAGGACCCCCCAGGCTACTGGCGTGGCATCGGGCAGAGCGGGTGGGCTGTGTGCTCCATGGACACCGTGGGGTTGGGGATAGATGGGTGGGAGGCGGGTACTGGGGATTGAGCCCAGGGCCTTTGCCTGACTCTTTTTCTGTCAGTGACAGGGTCTTGGGAAATTGCTAAATTGCCCAGGCGGGGCCCAAGCCTCCTGCCTCGGCCTCCCAGGGCCCGGGGATTGCAGGCAGGCAGGCATCACCAGCCCCTCCAGGAGAGGTGACGTGGGGCGGGTGTGTTCCACGCTGGTCTTTGTCCCTGCTCCCTCGGCGGCGGTCAACCGCGCCCCTGCAGAGTCCGGGCCCTGTTTGGAGTGTCTCCTCCTTGTCCCTCAGACGGTCTGGCCTGATGCTGCCCCTGCCACCTCACTGTGTGCCCTCCTGTGGGCCCCAAGCCAAGCTCTCCCAGCTCTGTGGATCTCAGAAACCAGCCCGGCCCCCGGAGCCCTGCCCCCGCCGTGGTGGCTCTGGGGTTATTTACTGTCACCAGGAAAGCAGGTGGTGGGGGTCAGAGTTTGTGAGCTGCAGGAGCAGCCCCTCGCCCTGCGGGCCCCGGGAGAGGGCCGCAGAGGACGGCGAGGTTCACCCAGCTGGGGCGGCCTGTCGCAGACCAGTGCCTGCTGGGGCTTCTGATGACGGCCGCGTCGCCTGGGCCCGGCCTCCCCCGTGCACCTCGGCAGCTGCTGTGAGTCTGTGGGGGCGGAGAGAGATGGTTTTGTTTTGCGCAGGCTGAGTGCGGGGTCCCTGAGGCCCGCGCTGCCCCTGGGCCTCTGCTCCTGGGTAATTTCGCTGTTGAAAGGACTGGGCTTGCACCCGCCACCCCTCCCCCCTTTTCTTCTTGCTTTCAGTTCCGGGGACACAAACTGCAAGGTGTGGTTCGTTTTTTTTTGTCATCATAATTGTTTTAAGTCAGGGTCTGGCTGTGTAGCTCAGGCTGGCCTCCAACAGGTAGCGATTCTCCTGCCTCAGCCTCCAGAGCGATGGGTGACAGGTGCGTGCCTGGCTAAGGGGTGGTTCATAGAAATGTCAGGTGGTGCAGCAATGCCAAGTGTGTGAAGGGCCATGCGCTGAGTGTTGATGATAGCGTCCCAGTTGGCAGGAGGACCGCTGTGAGTTCAAGGCCAGTCTAGGCTGTATAGTTACCTAGCCTCAGACTTACTAACAGAGCTCAGGCTGGGCTGATATCTGAGCAGTTCTCCTGCCTCAGCCTCCCAAATGCTGGGATTATGGGTGTACACCACCTTGCATGTGCCACCACGCCCGGCAGCTGTGCTGTTAGGATTTTCTAGGTTTTCTGCAGCTGTAATGCAGGTTTTTAGCTTTGGGGGCTGTGACTCGGGTGGAGAGCTTACCTGTCGCGAGGCCCTGGGCCTGTGCCCAGGAACGCGACACAGACACCCTCATTTATAGAGAGTTTGAAGTTTCCTGACGGTAAAGGTTATTTTTATTTCTGCTTTCATTATGTCTCGTTTTATGCGCTCTGGTCAGAGGTGTTTGCTTTTCGAACTTGGGATTTTTGCCTTCAGTGTAATGTGAGTCATTTTGAATGTGCTTTCTGATCTACTTTGGTTCAGTGGTTTATTCCGTCTCTGGAATGGACTTGATGTACCGTACTTAGAGACTTAGTTTTTTTCTGATCTCCTTTCTTTTTCTTTTCTTTTCTTTCTTTCTTTTTTTGCAACAATGTCTTACTATAGATTTCAGGTTGACCTTGAGTTCCCTGTGTAGCCCAGGCTGGCCTGGAACTGGCAGGGATGTTCCTGCCTCAGCCTCCTGTGTGCACCATGGCTCCTTTCTGGCCCAGGGTCAGACAGTCCCTGACGGCAGGGGCTTGAGGCAGAGCAGCACTGTCGAGCCCCTCACTGGTCAGGGAGCAAAGGCTGGGAGAAGAAGCCGGCTGGGCCCAAGAGTCCCCTTCGAGGGCGCACCCCACCACCCGCACTTCATAGCTCCTACGCCCACCCCCAGTTCCACCCCCTGCGGCGGCTGCCCTCCTGGACTGTGCCACAGATGCTGTCTTGGTTGTCCTGTGAGACTTGTCTTTTCCTCTGTGTGTGTGTGTGTGTGTGTGTGTGTGTGTCCGTGTCCCGTGGGAGAATAAGGCAGCCAATAGCAGCAACTGTCTTACAGGGTCTTAAACAGTGAGGCTGTTCATTGGCTCAGCAAAGCTGAAGTGCAGAAATGGGTGGGCCTGGAGCTGGCTGGTTCCACGGGTTCTCCCAAGAGGGGTCCTGGCATCTCGAGTCACCCAGGGCCTGGGTGCCCAGCCTAGGCTCCACCTCTGGGCGTGGTTCTTGGGGCCCCTGGGCAGGGCAGGACCCCTGTGGTAGGAAGGGGAGGAGGACTGTCCTGTAGCCTGCACAGGCAAACAGGATGGCCACGGTGGCATTTGCTCCTGGTTTTGTTTTTTTTTTTTTTTTTTTTTTTTGGTACCGGGGATGGAACTCACAACCCCATGCCTGCCAGGTGGGCGCTTATGGCACTGAGCTAAATCCCTGGCCCTATTTTTCGAGACAGGGTCTTACTATGCAGTTCAGGCTGGCCTTGGGCTCACTTTGTAGCCCAGGCTGGTCTCGAACTCACTACGATCCTCCTGCCTCAGCCTCCCGAGTGCTGGGATTTTTGCTCCTGTTTCATCAGAGCATGATCTGGGTGGCTTTCTGAGGAGCTGAATGCTTGGAGTCTTTGTAATGAGTTCACCGGGCGTGGTGGCATACACCTGTCATCGCAGTACCGTGAAGGCTGAGGCAGGAGGATCCCTTTTGAGTTCCTTCCCGGCAGGGAGAACATAGAACATAGACTTCAAAGAGGGAAGTCTTCTTCTGTCCGCACACAACTTGGTCGGCTGGGTGTTGGCTTCTGGGTTGAATGTGACTGCCCACGGAGCTGACGGTGCTTTGGTTGGGATTTGTCTCTCGTGGGCTTGTGATCAGCCTGAGGCTTGCGGGTTTTGAGCTCTGCTGGGTTTTTCTCCCTCGGGCTTTCTCTTGTTTTCCAGTTGTCCCGTAGGAACGCGGGCGCCCTGTTTGTGTTTCCCTGGTGCGGTGTCTGCATTTTCAGGGACATTAATTGTTGGCTGTGTGGCGTTTGTTTCGGTCCCCAGCGCAGTCTTTCTGGGCTGTGACTTTGCGGCATTTTGATTGGTGTCCCTTGCTGAAGTCCTGGCCCTTCTCTGAATTTGGGGCAGTTTTGGGGGCTCCGGCTGGGGAGCTCTGCTTACCTGTGGCCTTGTGCCGTGGTTAGTCAGCACCCCTGTTCCTGAAGGAGTCAGACGTGGAACCAAGGCTGTTTCTTTGAGGTGCACGCAGACACAGCCGTGTCCTGATCCTTCCCAGTGGGAGCGTTTGTTGAATGACTGCCAGGTCATTGCCACCCCAATGCACCTAGCAGCCCACCTCGTGAGGGCAGCTCTGCCTACTGAGTGCTTGTTAGCCGCCACCTGGTGTCACAAAGGCCCAGGCGGTCTGGTCCCTGGTCACTGCCTCTCTGTGA
>RJWM01029814.1:0-24047 GCA_004363535.1 Dasyprocta punctata | reverse complement strand
CTATATCTGTTAATGTAAGAAACCATTTTAAAGATAACGATGCGCAAATTGCAACCATTGTCAAGCTTCTATCTTCCGGTTTTGTAAACCTGCAATGTTGTGTATTTACTCTAGTTGTTTGCTTGTCTCTTTTGCTTGTTGTTTTTACTATATATGTCGTTTTTTTTTGTTGTTGTTGTTGTAGTTTTTGTTTGTTTTGATTTTCTTCGCTCAAATAAAATTAAAAAAAATAAATAAAATAAAATAACAGCTATTAAAACAAAAAAAAAAGAAAAGCAATGATTTAAGAACATCTGATTAAGATTGCTTGACACAGTTGTATGTATGAAACAGCACCACAATATGACAATCCCTATTTCATAGAACTTCATCCTTACTGACTTAGGCAACTAGAATACAGACCTCAAAACATAGTTATTCCAATTATAAAAGTAATTTTGTAGGTTTGTATCATTAGCAGAAATGTGTAATGATGATGAATGTAGTAGCTTTTGCCTAGAGTTCCAGCACTCTCAGAGGTTGAGGCAAGATCAAAAGTTCATGCCCAGCCTGGGTAATTTAGCAAATTTGTGAGACCATGTCTCTTCAACAAAGGATAAGAATGTAGTTCAGCACAAAGGCTCCGATTTCAATCTCCAGTGCCACAAAAATTGTGTAATACGCGGTACATAATTTAGTATAAGAGTAAATGATATGATCACGTGTGATATAGTTTTCTGAGATTTTTAATAAAGAAAACAAGATCCCTTATTTTCCTTTACAAAATAAAAAACTGCAGAGAAACACACTATTTAAAATAACAGGCAAAAGGGACACAGAGACTCTGAAATGTTCTCTCCTTCTTTCAAATATCTTTGTTTCCAATACTCACAATCACTCCTATGAAATCCTAAACCATGGTAGAACTGTTTGATGGCAGATAGACTTTGTCTCTTTCATCATAGACACAGTGACTTGGTCATTTTTGTAAGATCCCATAGACACAGTGGGAATCCCAGGACTACCAACAAATAGTTTTCCTTGGTGAGTATACTTTGATTTCCTAATGTTTTTTTCTAAATAGAGAAATTAGCAAGTTAATTTCTATTGCCTTTGTCTGAAGCTGAAAATTATTTTTCTCTTAATTAGCATTAGGAATAAGTAAATAAAATATAGATAGTGAAAAGGATTATATCTTACCAGGTACACCTACCTCCACTATAACTAAAATATCTAGTAGGTATACCGCCTTTGATCCACAAATAATTAAAAAAATCAAAGGGAGAATTTAATAACACAACTTATAGTAACTATTAGACTTTTGGAACTATACAGGCAATTAATGTAATGATTCAGAACATTCCCATATGATTCTCATATTCTGTATATGATTTATCCTTAAAATATGCTCAATAGGTATATATTTTAATAGATATAGTTTTGATGAATGAAAGAAGGCAGGCATAAAGGTACAAAAGGTAACATTTGTCTGTTTAAAATGTTAAGCCTGCCTTTTACCACACATTCTGCTTCCATGGTTGTAAGAACACTGTGTTACTGTTGCTCATCTAACTTCATATTTTGAAAGGGAATAGTAAATCGGAGGGTCACGGATGTCTGATCTCCAGGCTGAACATTTTGGAGACGGGGATGGTATTATCACCATATATTCATGTCACATCCAGTCAGCTTAGCAGAAATGTGTCATTGCCATGGATTCTTCAAAAACCTAAATTATTTACACTTGGGCCTCAGGTCATTCAGTATTTGGCAGCAGTGTAGTCTGCCATTCATTGACACAAAATACCTGCTTTCTAGTGTGCCAAAAACTAAGAAGCCATTGTTGGCAGTGTGAACCAAAGACACCATCTGGATCAATTTTCAAGATATGTTCACAGCAAGCGCATTATCTGTAGAATCACAGATATAATTAACACCACAGCATTCAGCCTGTAATTTTCTCTTCATTGCAGCTGCACACTCCTTTCCAGTACTAATTAATATTCTCAGTTTTTCTCAAATATATCTTGTCATTCTATAGTCCCAATCTCTGTAACAGAAAGATACACTGGGGAAGACCCACAAGAATGGTACTGTAAAACAAGAGTTACAGCTGGACAAAAATCTTACCCCTTTGGGAGTTTTAACTCTAACAAAACCATCGATGAAGAACAGCAAAAACGTAAGTAAATGAAATCTATATACAATCTCAAATTTGCATTTGCTTCTCAGTTTCAAATTTCACTTTTGTACTTGTTTTTAGGACTTTGACTACATAATGATTTTTTTTCTCCAAAAAACGTAAAGCAGTAAAACAAGAAATTATTCGAGATTTTTGGGTGCCTCAGTTTGGAAAGGGTAGAAGAGAGTAGGGTCAAAGATTAATTCAAACTGAAATTCTAGTCCCAGTGCTTTTATCTAGTACCTGTGAGAACTTGGGCAGATTTTCAAATTTTCTGAGGTTTAGGCTCTTCATCTGAGAAGTAGATTTAAAAGTCTCTGTGTTTAGTATTATTGCAATGCAGGATTAGGGGTTCAAAGGTATGTCACACAATCACAACACGTGAACCTTATGTAGACCATTATTCATACAAATGTGGTTAAATAGAAATCATGGCAAATGTGCACAGCACACACACACAAACACACACAGAATCACAGAAAACTGAAATAATATGAACATTTCCAGAAGATTTGATAATACTAAGGAATCATTGTCCAATATCTTTAATTTTAATGGTATTAGAAGAGAATGTTTAGAGATAGTGAACTATGTATGGTTAACATCATGCGATGATTAGGATCCATATTTTTCCATGTCAAAAATAATCATGGTATATCTTTCACTGTGCACTGTTAAAGACGAATAAAAGGTACAGGGAAAAGGTTGATATACATTTGTACCTATAATTTTCTACAATTTATATTTTCATAGTAAAAATTTTAAATCAATATGATAGTCTTTTGTAATCCCCAATTTTGTTCATAGACTGAATTTTGTCCCTTTAAAGTTCATTTGCTCAAATTCTAACTTGTAGTACCTCATAATGTGACTATATATGACAGTAGGACCTTAAAATAAGCAATTAAACTAAAATGAATTCATATGAGTGAGCCCGATGATTAGCATCCTTATAATAAGAAGTATTGAGAATACAGGCATACACAGTGAAAAGACCGTGTGAAGACACAGGGAGAAGGCAGTCACCCACAAGCAAAGGAAAGAGGTCTCAGAAAAGAAAAATCTGTCAACACTGTTCTCGGACTTTCAGCCTCCAAAACTGTGGGAAAATGAATTCTGTTATGTAAGCTACCCAAAAATTCAGGAAAAAAAAATGCCATCAAATCAGAGATACTAACAACTGGCAAATGAATGCAAACCTGGGTTTAGATAAGGAGGAAATTTGTTCAAAACAAGTGTTGAAATACAGAGAAAGTTCTGAACACATACTTATCATGCATGTCAAAATCAAATGGAAAAAGTACTTTTCTTTTATAGGGAGAGGTAGGCAAGCATAACAAAACTTTTAAAGGGAAATTGGGTAAATTAGTGGAAGTGAGCAGACAGCATGTCCCGAACTATCTCTTAGTAAGGTGAGCTATTCTTGGAATGAAGTGATAAGAGGGAATGTCCTACATTGTATTTTTTACTCAGTCTTGGGGATGAGTCAAAGTTCAGAGTGGCATGGAAAGGAAAGAAGTGTGACTAAACGTGAGCGAGCTAAGGCAGTGTAATGAGCAATTGTGACTACTTGATCACACACTATCATTGCATACTTAATTGCTAAAAGGTCAAATCTATTTCTTAAGAATGGAAATAACAGAAAATATACAGAATAACTATATGAGATAAAGTACAATAGGATATTGCTCCTTTCATGATGTTTACAGGTAATTTTAAAAATCCATTTAAATGGGGTGTATTCATTCCTTGAGAGTGAGAATCTTTTCCTCATGAGCATACACATCACCTTGAATCTTGTGAAAATGAAGACTGATACAAAAGATCTAGGGCAGGACCAGGTCTTAAGAAGACCAATGAAAATAAACTCTAGAAAATTCAGGGCTCTCACACAGTGAAGAATCTAAAACTGAATGAACTTGTGACAAGGATACAATAGCTCCCAGAAAAACCAATGAGTATATCTCTTATTTACTATCTTGTCACTGGGGCACAGTACCTGAAACTCATAACTTAAAAGAAGAGAGGTTTA
The DNA here is from genome assembly GCA_004363535.1 of Dasyprocta punctata. Classification (NCBI taxonomy): domain Eukaryota; kingdom Metazoa; phylum Chordata; class Mammalia; order Rodentia; family Dasyproctidae; genus Dasyprocta; species Dasyprocta punctata. Next base: position 19,854 of record RJWM01029814.1, on the reverse strand, counting down.
TTTGGATCATACTTTTTAGTCTATAGTTGGCTAGCTCTGAGGCAGGAAGCCATGGTGGAAGAGTCTGGATGAAGGAAAGTTGATCACATAACATTGGCAAGGAAACAAAGAGAAGGAAGGAAGGAGCTGGGAAGAGACATATGCCCTCTAGGTCATGCCCCAATAACCAATCTCTTCGGATCAGACTCTACTCCTGACAGCAAACCAGCTATTTTTGCTCCCATAATCCAATTGCCTTCCAAAAAAGCTTTGCCTATAAGTGCATGAGGTTCTTATGAAACACCTAGATATAAACCATTACGGTATCAGTATTAGTATAGTTAATTTGAATTGCCTTAAAGTCATTAAGAAATAGTAACTCTGCTTGAAAAAGAATTGTACAGATACATTTGAGCACACAATATAGTTTTACATGGCATAAAAGCAAATGAGCTATTTAATGAATGTTTTAAATTATTACAAATAAAATACCATAACAAAAATCACAGGAGTTGAAAACTCAATAATGAGAATTAATAATTTCTGATGATGAGAGCAATTCATTTTTTTTAAGATAGGATCTTGCTATGTAGTTCAAGTTAGCCTTGGACTCACTATGTAGCCTAGGCTGGCCTTGAATTTGTGACAATCATCTGACCTCAGATTCCTGAATGCTAAGATTATGGGTGTGTTCCACCATACCTGGTAAAATTCATATAGTCCTGAAAATACTTTATTCTATAAATTTTCATGTAACAGATGTTTATACCAAAAAATCTGAAGCAAGCTCTCTCAATTTTTTAAAGCAGATACAATACAAAAGATGTCTAATTTTCAATGGTAATGTGATGACAAATATGTCAGTTCAATAAACTGGAGACTGAAGTCAACAATATATATATGTTTTCAATTTCACCTGAACTTCTTGGTATTCATATCTCTGCTTAAAACTGAGGTTTCATTTTGCCAAATATATTATTCATAAGGATTTAGACTCAGTGAATTTAAGATTATAATTAGTATGTCTGACTGAATGAAATTTTAAACCTATAATGAAGCTTGCCTATTTCTTGCAAGTGAACAGTACCCATGGGAGTAAATTTAAAAGTAACAAATTGCCATTTGGCAGAATATAGTTCCCTAATGTAAAACTATGGATAGCCTCTCTTATTAGTCAACTTTTATTTAAAATATTGGTAGCAAAGATTGTTTTGATTAGTTTTGTTTTGTTTGATTCTATTGTGTATGATGGCATGTACAGCTATTTTGAAGAAAATGAGAGACATTATAGTAGCCATTGTTGATTTCCTGTTGTCTTGTTTTGAACTCCTGTATTGCTTGCATTGTTCTGTACTGATTTGCTTTATTCTGTTTTGTTTTGTTTTATTCTCTTTAAAATAAAAAATCAAATCAAATAAAATAGTTATTATATTATTTCACAAAATGGTTATGTCCAACATTTATTTTCAGCTTGTATATGTATGCACTTGATATATTTGTAATTATTCTAGTTTTGGCTTATGCAAAAAATTAATCAAGAGAGCCATATTTTCTCTTAAAATGAAATCAGACCTAATATGGAATGAAAATCCAATGGTCATTCACTGTAAAGTAGTGAATATATTTTCATTTCAAATCTAGTGATTGTGTACAGAGAGATGAAACCTACCAACACCTATCATAGTCTAGTGTTCTAGTGGCCAACTCAAAAAGTATCTTTTATTTCTTCATTTCACATTTTCTAGTAAAAATGTTTTGTTGAAATTATGTTTTTACAGCAACATGACAAAATTGTTTTAGTTTCTAAAAAACTCATAGAAAATATTTTTTTTCCTCGCAGATCTTGTTAAATACTCTCCGCAATTAGATAGCTGCATTCAACATTGGAAGATCTGCTGTTAATGGCCCAAAAGAGGAAAATAAACAAAACATTGGTGGGGAAAACTAAATTTCAGCTTAGCAGTTGTATTAGTCTCTTTCCTGTCTGTCGGGTAAAAATACCTTACACCTACAGTTTAAAGGACATGAGGTTTATTTTGGTTTACAATTTTAGTTGATTCTGTTCATGGTTGACTGGCTCCAAGTCAAAAATAGCATGGAAAGAAGTAGGAGGAAACCTTTTTACCATGTAGCAGGCAAGAAGCACAAAGAAAGGGACAAGCTTGGGAGAACACTCTATACCCTTTCAGGTCACACCCCAGTTACCAGCCCCTTCTGACTAGGCCACACTTCCAAATGTGAGATTTTTGGTAGAAACTAAACCATAACAGTGACTAAATTTAGGGTTAACTTTGAACAAGTCAGGAATGTCTACTAGGTGCATATATTTTTAACAATAAAATATAGCCTTAGCCTACACAAATAATCTTCCTAATGTCTTGCTGATTACAATTCCTACTTATTCTCTTATCTTGGATGTACATCTCGCTAGGTTTTAACATTTATTTCTGTAAGTTGGATGAGCTGTTTTACATAATTTTGATGCCTAGCCAGGCACATTTGAGCTAAGATGAAATTATAAAATGTTAAATTTCATAGACTTGGGAGACTATTAGTCATTATAGATGATTATTTTACTTTATTATAATTATAATGTGAACATGACCACTAAGAATAATTACTGTTCTCTTTAGAATACTACTTTGCATGGAATAATTTATAATAATTAAGCCAGAGATATGAGCTGGAAGATTCAATGAAGATGAGCAGAAGACTCATTCAAAGATTTGTTGGTCTATACTGATAAGTTCAGTCACTTTTAATACAATGTCAATTACATGCCTTAGAGATTATTGAAGACTATTTAAAAGGGCAATATATACTTCACTGACAGGAAATGTAAGTGAATTTCTCAATATAAACAATGGTGTGCTATATGATACATACAATATGCTATACAACATCCTCTTGGCAAATGCATTAAGAAGGTATGCCAAAACTAAAAAAGTGATTTTAGCAATGAAATTAATGTCATCGTTACCCTCTCGTCATCACACTTTTCAGAATAAATGGTTTTATTAAATTTTTTCCATCAATTCACTCTGTAAGTCAATTAAAATTTGCTTTATTTGGGTGCAAACATCATTTAAACTATCACTAATATTGATATTTACATCCAGATTCATTTTTAGTTTTCTCTCCTACCCTTCTCCTTCCTCAGCATCTTTCCATCAAATCCAAAATCATATCTCTTTTCTTCATTACCTTTTCTCATTTCATTTCTTGCTGTTTCATTTGCAGGGAATTAAATTATGATTCTTATCATCCCTTACCAAAATCACAGGAAAAAACACATAGAAGGGAACTCAATGGCATTGTGTGACACTGTAGTGAATTGCAAGATTCTGCTAGCCAGTATCCCTGGTACCTGTCTTTAACCCTTTAATCTAGGTTGGCTCTAGATGTGTTTTTTAAAACAAAGTTAAATCAGATCCTGCCTATTTCCAGTACTGTGCATTCAATTGTGGTGATGATAACAATAATAATATTAATAGTTATTCAACTTAAAATTCACTGCCTTCTTCAATATCAGTTATATACCCATTCTGTCCTTTTTCTGTCACTGCTTACACATCATTCTCAGATTCAGTTAAGAATCTGCGGAATTTCATGCTTAACTGTTTTCTTCCAGTTTTTAGGATCTCCTCAACAGCATAAATTTTCACCAACCAGTCTCTTTATTTTACTGGCAAATTTCTATTGTCCTTCTTGGTCTTCTGCTTCTATAAATCAATTATCTGCTTTGATGTCATATCAAAATGCATTTTCCTCTGTATTCCAGCAAGTATCCCAGTTTGTCTACACAAGTGCTACAGAAATTGGTGGACATGTTACAGGACACCACATACACTAGCAAAGGTTATGAATGCCTTGTAAATAGGGACCAAGTTTTTCCAGCATGAGAATGCATCCCCTAAGAGAAGGGAACCATGAGTATAAATCTTATTTTTCATATATGCTCAGTAAGTTTTCCTATTTACATGGAAGTGACACCTGTGTAAGCTAGATCAGCCTGATGTAATTTTGTTTCTTCCACTGGAATATCCTCCACAATGAAATGTCTTTCGTTGAAATGTCAGTCCATTGAATGCAGGAATTAAACTGTGTTAGAAGGTTGAATGACATTATGTTGTCATCTTATTGACTATCCTGTTTGAAAGTAGCAACTTAAATTTTTATTATGTTAGAAAAGCACTTAACATGGGTTCTACTTTCTTAAAAATTTAACTGGCCAGCATAACATTGTTTACTACAAGTACAATGTCATATAGCTGAATTCTAGCAATTTTTCATATTGCATAACTGAAACATATCCATTGATAACATCTCTTGATTTTCTTCTCCACTAAGCTATTGGCAACAGCTATTTTACTATTAATTTATTTTTTTTGGATATTTTGTTAGATAGAGTCATAATGCATTTATCCTTCTGCGACTGGCTTGTTTCATTTAGCATAATGACCTTCAGTTTCATCCTCACTTTATGGTTTTCACATAAGATTTATTTCCTTCTTATGATATATAATTATCCACACTTTAGCAAAAGAAAAATTGTACGATATTTTTTTCCACAGATGATGTTACCCTCATATCAAGGACCCTGGAGGATGGTGTATACTGCAAAAAGCTTACTGCACTGCTGGCCCTTAGGGAAGATATTTTAAATGAATGTGCCACAATCTCAATGACCAGGCTTACCCAAGCAGCAATTTTTCGTGCTAATAAACGTATGAAAGCTAACGGTGACTACTTTGAACACCACTTATAATTTTGGAAGTCAAAGGTAACTTGTATTAATCTTATGATATCTCAATACATTTAATATTGAGATATTTACACAAACTTCTTTTTTCTTTTCCTGAAATTTGTATGCATTTTGGTGGGCTGTCTCTATGTAATATAGATGTAACTTTTTTAAAAAGTCATGGACATTTGACTAGCTTCCACAACTTAGCTGATCTAAATAGTGGTGAAATGAACATGAGGGTACAGTTTTTTGACACACTAATTTCAATTTTTTAATAAATACCCAGAAGCATGACAGTTGGATCATATGGTTGTTATATTTTCTAATTTCTTGAAGAATCTCCCCACAGATTTCAATAGTCATTGTACATTTCATTCCCATCGATGGTGCACAAGGTTCCAAATTTCTCCACATCTTGAACATATTTGCTTTGTTTTCTTTTTTTTGGATAATGTGATAATGAAAATCCTAACAGATACAAGGTGATAGGCAACTATACTTTTAATTGCATTTAGCTGATAATTTGCATTTACAACTTGATCAGTGATTTAAAACACCTTTCCATATAACTGTTGGCCATTTGCATGTCTTTTTTTAAAGAAATGTATTGCTAAAGGCCTTTGCTTAAGTGTAATTGTGTTAGTTGATTTTTTTGTTGAGTTAGGGGAACTCTCATATAGTTTGAATAATAATATATGCAGTTTGCAAGAATTTTTTTCCCATTTAGTAGGTTTGCTTTTCATTCTGTCGACTGTTTCATTTCTGCACAGAAGATTTTTGTTTCTTTGTTTTCTTTTTACTTGTAAGTAGTACCATTTGTCTGGTTTTTATTATGTTGCTGAGAAATCTTCGCCAAGGACAATGAAATAAAACTTTTTTCTATGCTTTCTTCTAGAAGCATAATAATTTCAAGTCTTGCATTCAAGTCTTAATATACTTTGAGTTGGTTTTTATATATTACTTAAGAGAGAGCTCTAAATTTTTATTCATTCATGTCTGCAGCATGTAATGAGTATATTCATTGTGAGTAGTTGGCACACATTCATTGCACATTCTAGTTCTTTTTACATCCTCTTCCTCCTGTCCACCTTCCTGCAATCTCTTGGTTCTTTTCACATTTACAAAACATCTATATCTTTGTTTCCCATTATCTATGCTTTATTTAGCTCTTTAATTTATTTATATGTCAAGAATCAACAAATTAAATTATATAAAATTAAAATGCTTTGACATAGCAGAGGAAACAACCAACAGACTAAAGTGACAACATACAGAGTTGGAAAAATATTTTGCTAGTTACACATCAGACAGGGGATTAATATCTAGAATATATAAAGAACTAAAAAAATTATCTCCCCCAATTAAAAGATCCAATCAAAGAATGACAAACTTAAATGTATGGACACTTTTCAGAACTGCAAATGGCCAATAAATTAGTGAAAATTTATTTAACACTGTTGGCCATTACAAAAATACAAATAAAAACAACACTGAGGTTCCATCTCACTCCAGGAATAATGACTATCTTCAAGTAATTAAATAATAAATGGTGATTCAGGGAAAAAGAATCTTCCTATATTGTCAGTGGGAATGTAAATTGATACAACTATAATGAAAATCAGTATGAAGATTTTTCATGAAACTAAAAATAGAAATTGCATTCAACCCTGTTAATACCCTTTTAGGTGTCTTCCTAAAAGAGTAGAAGACATCATATTACAGTGATACATACAAGCCTATATTTATAGTAGCACAATCCCTAATAGCTAAATCTTAGAAGCAGACTATGTGTCCACCAACAAAAGATTGGATTAAAAAATGGTATTTATGTGCAATGGAGTACTACTCTGCTATAAAGAAGTATAAATTTGTGTCACTTGTAGAAATTTGGTGGATTTGGAGTCTATAATGTAGGTGAAATAAATATAACTCTCAAACTTATTCTCTGGTATATGAGTAACCATTTTTGCAGCATCATTTGATAAAAAGATTGTCCTTTCCCTCACTGTACAGTTTTTGGTGTCTGTGAGGAATGTCGATTAGCCTTATATGCATGGTTTTGTTCCAAGGCTTGTACACTGATATACTAGTTGATGTCATTTTTATGCCAATATCATGTTGCTTTAGTTACTGAATGTTTTGAAATTGGAAAATGTGATGTCTTCAACTTCCTTCTTTGTTTCTTAAAATTATTATGGCTATTTAAGACCTTCTGTAGTTCCCTATGGATTCTAGGATTTTTTTTCTATTTCCATAAGAAATGCTATTAAAATTTTGTTATGAATTGAATTTAATACGTGCCTCAATTTAGGGGTATGGTTCTTTTAACAATATCAAACCTTAAAATGCATTTTGAGAGTTTTCCTCAATCTTCTACTATTTTCTTTAAAAATAAAGTTCCATGAAGTTAAATTGCTTGTGGAAATACAGGAGTTACTATTTTCTGACTTACTAGATATTTCAGGCAGTATCATTGTCACTGCTTGTGAAGTACCAATTATAGACTAACTGATAGTGCTACTGATAAGAGACATAGAGATGGCCTTCAAGAATGAGTACTGACCAATTGGCTACTACGTCCTCATTTTTAAATCTCTCTTCATATGTTTATTTTTAAGTTGCAGTACATATTGTAGGATATGTTAGCTGGGGTAGGAGCGTGACTAAAACTGGAGAAGACCTTGTAGTATGCAGGGAGTTCATTTTATAGGCAATCTTATGAATACTTATCGTGTTGCTCACAAATTCATTTTTTAAAACCCTTTGTAATAATTTTTAAAATTTTTTATTTTTATTGGTACATGTTTACAGTACATTGTGATTGCATTCCTCATGGTAACTGGTCCATGTACATAAATATATTATTTCTATTTTCATCACCTTTCCCTCTCTTTCCTTTCCCTATCCCTCTATCTCTTGATCCCCTTCCCATTTGAGAAAGACCAACCTCCCTACTTCTTATTTTATTTTTCACTTTATGTATATATTGAATTTTTCATATAAAAGAAACTATGCAACATTTAAGATTGTACGTCTGAGTTGCATTGCTTAACATTATAGTCTCAAAGTGCATCCATTTTCCTACAAATCACTGAAGCTTATTGTTTTGTAATTTTTATAAGTACATGTTTGGAGTACATGAAGTTTATATTCATCTTGGTAAGTAGGTATCTGTACATAATAGAGTTTCTTTCTTTTTTTTAATCCTGTTCCTTTTCCATCCCCCTCTCTCTATTTGCCTCTAAATCTCCCATTTCATTGAGGTTATTTGGTTCCCATATTGTCATGTCTTAATTTTATTTAATTCCTCTTCCCCTGTCTCTCTCTTTTCACCCTTGGTGTCCTGGACCACTTCTCATTTGCTTCTATACACCATGTATTATGCTCTTTGTTTGTACTTTGCCTAAATCAATTGAGTAACACTATATAATATTTAAACTTGTGTGTGTAGAATATTTCCCTCAACCTTATATTTTCCAGATACATCAATTTTCCTACACGTGTCTCAAATGTATTATTCTTTATAGCTGAGTAATATTCCATCATGCATATATACCATATTTTCTTTATCTATTCATCTGATAATTCCTATAGCCTGCTTCCAAGACTTGGCTGTTAGGAGTTTTTATAGTATTTATAGTAATAAAAATGGATATGCATGTATCATTATAATATAATGTCATTAATTTTTTCTGGTAGATATCTAGAAAGGGAAAAACTGGGACAAATGTAATTTCCACTTTTAGTTATAAAATCAATCTCCATATTCATTCCCATAGTGGTTGTAACAGTTTATACCCCCAACAAAAATGATGAAAGTTTCCTTTTTACTTGCATCTTCTCCTACATTTGTTATTGTATGGTTTCTTGAAGACCGCCATTCTCTCTGTAGTGAAATGGAATCTCAGAGTTGTTTTTGTTTGTATTTTTCAAATGGTCAGTGATTTTGAATGTTTTTTTATGTATTCATTGGCTGTTTGTACTTCTGAGAAGTGTCTATTCAGTTGCCCATTTTGTTAATTGGGTCTTTAAATTTGCAGGTAGGCAGACCTCAGTTTTAATAAAAGAATTTAATACATATTTCTCAGTCATCATGGAACCAGATAAGTTTTCATCTTGTCCATATGACGTGGTGAATTAATTGATTTATAGAGAGTTTAGTTACAAAAATGATAAAAAATATTAAGAATTTGAAATAATATCAAAGGGCAAATGAATGAGACTATCATGTGAAATGATGGGGAAAGAAGAAAAATCACACTGCCTCCACCAAATACTAGCCAGTCATTATAGCAAAAGTAACTTTCTTTAAGCCCAAATCTATTGGCTAAATGTAAAGTTACATAAAATATTTGTCTTAGTTACTTTTCATTTGTTGCCAAGACAAAATGCCTAATGCCCAAAATTAGGGAAAGAAGGGTTTATTCTTACAGTTTCTAGGGAGTTTCAGTACTACTTAGTTGGCTCCAAGTCAGCATGGCATGGAGGGGCTGCCATTCATGGCAGCAAGAGGAAGACACACCTTCCCTTACACTGTATCTTAGTTCCACCCCTGTGTGGGTGCAGCACTCACATTATTAATCCCAGTGCTAGACAACAAACCGAGCACAAGCAAACACTGGACTTAGCCCCATCAAAAGTATATGAGGACTTGGGGGGACATAATATTACCAAATACATTCTACACCTTGACCCCCAAGGACTCATGTACATTCTTAATACAAAAGACATTTAGTCCCTCTCCAAGACTTGTCAATATCCTAATAGTTTTAGCACTGTTGAAAAGTCCAAGTCTCAAATCTCCTCTGAGATCTATGGCAAACTCTTAACTCTAACCCCTGTACAAGTGAAAACAAATTAAACACTTGCAACATATAAATACACAAGATATACATTACCATTCCAAAAGTTACAAACAGGGGAATACAAAGCATTGGAACCACAGCAAATCCAAAATTCAGCAGGGCAAACATTAAGTCATGGAGTTCTCTGCTCAGCATCTGAAGCTACCTGGTTACAAGCTCCAACAGACTTGAGTGACTCCACCGCTGCATCACATTTAGGGGTCTTAACTTCCATAGCTTTCCTTGGATGATCCATGTTCCTTGGCTTCACCCTTACATCTTTATACATTGCTTTCTGCAGGTGAGTCAGAAGTTGCCTTAGCCTTTTCTTGTACTTAAAACCAGTGCCACTTGTATGCCGCCAAGGTCCTCTGCAGGCTGGAGCAGTAGCCAGGCTTTCCTCTCTCCTGGCTGTAGGGGTTGACTACCTGGATTGCTGAGCTCTCTGAACCTAATTGTGAGGAACACCTTCTCTATGCCGCCACCATTGTGGAATCTGGTGTGGCCACCTCCATTTTGGAACATGGTGTGGCCTCTATTGCCACTCTGGGGCAAGGCACTCTGTGGCTTTTTCCTCCAAGCAAACTCTTTCACCTTTGTCGGCTTCAGGCTGCAAAGGGTGGAGGCTCACTGCTTCCCGGGATGCCCTCAGGCCATCTTTTTGTTCCTTTGTTCCTTCTCAGGAATCAAGGTCTTAGCTCCATCTTTACAGTCCACAGCTTCCTGTCCAAACTCACTTTTTAAATCATCATGCTGAACTCATTGCTCTTTATTCACAACATAAATCTGACTAAATGCCCCCAATAATAGCCAGGCCACCACTTCAACAGTTCTCTGCCTTGAGATTTCCTCCGCCAGATTAATTATTCCATCGCCCTTAATCTCAGTCTCAGGCAAAGTCTCCGGGCAAGGGCAGAATGCAGACACACTTTCTGCCAAGCTGTAACACACATTGTGTGGAGCCCAACACCCAGTGTCATCCTTCTGCCCAGCAGAAACCTCCCAAGCCTGGTCTTTACCAGCAGGCTTTCTATCAGCCTTCTGGACTCCTGGGCTCTGTCCAAAATCTCCCATACAGAACAACCTAAGACGTTCCAGCTCTATGCATGTAGGTGACAACTCCGCATCTTTCCAAATTTTCTCTGCAAGCCATTTCCAAAGGCTCTCAAACCACATGGTCAGGAATAGTCACAGCAATGACCCCACTCCTCTGGTACCAAATTCTGTCTTAGTTACTTTTCACTCATTGCCGAGACAAAATACCTGATGCCCAAAATTAGGGAAGGAAGGGTTTATTCTTACAGTTTCTTGGGAGTTTCAGTCCTACTTAGTTGACTCCAAGTCAGCATGGTGTGGAGGGGCTGCCGTTCATGGTGGCAAGAGGAAGACCCGCATTCCCTTACATTGTATGTCAGCTCCACCCCTGGGTGGGTGCAGCACTCACATTATTATTCCTGGTGCTAGACAACAAGCCAAACACAAGCAAGCACTGGACTTAGTCCTATCAAAAATATATGAGGACTTGGGAGGACATAGTATTACCCAATACAATATTCTAAAAAATATAAAAGTTTGAGTCACTATTTCACATCCATATTCAATAACATTTATAAAAATAATATATGCATTGATTATAATAAAACAGTTACTTGTTGATTACAGAATATTTGCAATTGTAAACCTACAGAATTGTATTTGGAAATGTATATCTACATAATGTAGATTGCTAGCAGAATTTCTGGATCAGGGGAAAACCAAAAAGCACTCAGAAAATGCTTTCTGAGAAAGAGAGACTGAGAGAGAATGAAAGGAGTAACATCACCAATAATTAGTCTAGTGATCTGGATTTCTTAAATACAAATACAGAGGAGATGGCCAAAGTATCATTCATTGTTTTTAACAACTGACATGGCATCTCTTTATACTAAATTATTACAGGCCACAAATCAACACCAAGGACTTTCAGGGTTTTCACTCTAATAATGGACACATTTGCTTTTCTCATCTATTTTTTGACTTGACAAGGCTGAAACTTACTTTGGTATGTGGAGTATTTTTGTGGAACTGGATCAATTTGCATAAGTTACTAAGAAACATCCCCTCCCATCCTCGCCTACTCACGTTAGCAAGGCCTGGACTATCAATTTATCTGTTTCTGACCAAAGTTTCTAGACAGAAAAACGATAACACAGGTCTAAAAGACAGATGTGGTAAGACAGATATGAGACAGTTGCTTATAGCAGCACAAGTAGCTGCTCTTATCCCCTTTTCTGGTCTTGTTGATTTTGCTGTCTTCTGCCACCTTGAACTGTTGCTCCTCTGCCTTGCCACCCTTCCTTGGAGCCTGATGATTATGGTTTAAAACCTCCACAAACTGTGAGCTAAATAAACCTTTCTTCCTTTAACTGTTAGTGTCAGGTAGTTTGTCTCAGCAAAGAGAGAAAAGTAACCAACACAGCATCCCTGTTGTTAAAAACATATGATTGTATTAATATTCCAATAGTTCAGTTCAAAGAGTTAACTTGCTTTCCTTACTATGCTACTGAAAATTTAACTTATCAGTTTAAAACTATATTATAAATTAATGCAACTCAGGAATTTCAAAACTTTTGAACAAATTACTGCTCATATTATAGTTGCTAGTGTTTACAAATTCATCAGAATTTGTCTCAATCAAGTATTTCTTTAATGCAGAACAAACAAGACAGTATTATGGTAAAATGATATTTTCTAAGTAGTAGTTTATGATTTTGTGGATTTAATATGCTACGTAATTATTCAAGCATAAATGATCCTAAAGACATCAGTGAAGTAAAATATGTCTTTCAAGTTACCATCGTTCCATTGCATATTTTTAAAATATTCTAATTATGTTAGATAATTTGAATCTAAATCTTGGACAACACAGGTGCTTAGGTCAACTGCCCACATCAGTGTCTTTCTGGATGGAGGTAATGCTATGAAACCTTCCTTTAGAATTGCTTTATTCTCCATTGGTGACTTTCAAGAACCAAGCTGTCAAAATCCCGCAGAAATAAATAAATGCATTCTTTCAGCTAGTTGATTGATTTTAGAAACAGATTCTTTGTCAGCTGAAACTTTGAAAAAAACAAAGCTCAGAATAACCCTTGCACTGAAGAATTCAAACCTGAAGTACAGAGCCCGTTCAAGGTGTGTCTGAAATCTTGACCAAGAGAAAGTCATATAATGAATGTATGTTGTTTTAATCTGCAAAAAAATGCTATATCAATAAAAAACTAATACATATATGCTCATAGAAAGACCAGATGGCTTTACTCTGCTTTCATGGAGTTTCCTATACTCATTTTAAAATTTATTAAAATTAGTGTAAATATTTGATTATTCATAAAGATAAATTACTTATTAGCAATTGATAAATTAAGACTGTTATCTGCATTTCTAGAGCCCTTCACAAAGCCTAGTAACCAGCAATTGCTCATTAAATATTTCCCATCAGTTATAAACTGCTGTAGTGTGAAATTTGTGATTCTCACTAAGCCATCATAACAATAGTGATAGAACCCTCTAAAAAGAGGAATAGGTTGAACTGAATCTTAGCGTTTTTCATTTCAGAATTTGTGTTCATTACATTAGACTGAAAAAAACAGCAGTCATATGCTGCATGTTATTTCAATACATTGAAAATAATTGTGTAATCATAATCGGAAATCACCTTCATTGCTTTTTAGGCAATTTTTCAATATTTCAATGGAATGAGACAAATGGAGAAAACCAGTAGGTCTTCAGAGTAAAATATGAAGTAGGTACATACACGAAACTACAAAGTTTTTAAATATAAAATATTGTGTTGGCTCATACCTAAAAAGACACATCTTAAATACCTTAAAGTAATTTGAAATATATTTTTGGAATAAAACACAGAAAACTTTAAACGTAGTTTTGAAACCATTTGAACATTTATAATCCAACAGTATTGACTATACTGAAAATGTTGTGCAGCCACCAACTAGTTGAAGAACATTTCTATCACCTAAATAGGAAACCTAATACTCATGAAGCAGTTGTGCTCCATTTCCAATCCTGAGATCCCTAGCAAAAATTTAAATACAATGTGAATCAACAGTAAAAACTTCATACAGCAAAACTGTATGACTGCATTAATAAGAAATAGTCAGAAGAGGAAAATTTAGAGAATATGTATTTGCCATGGTCATCGAATCAGAAGTAATTGATTAATGTTCAGGGGTTTTCCCTTCAGGGTGATAAGAAGTCTTGTAGTTAGATAATGATGACTGAACAACATTTTATATGCACTTAATGCCATTGAATTGCACACTTCATATTATTAAACTTTATGTTATATTTATATGCATATATAAAATGTCGCCAAGTTTCTAATTAAATCTGAATAGCACATTGGGTTTCATTTAATAGCAATTTATCATTATTAGTTCATTAATTATAACACAGGTACATATTAATGTATGCTATTAATAATATAATAAAGTATGCACAGGTATTTGTAAGGGGATGTTCTGTACTCTCATCTAGATTTGTCTATAATATAAAAGTGACCCATAAAACCAAACCTATTTTTAAAAATGACAAGAAAAAAAGGAAAAACTAAATGAGATTTTGGATCCAAAAGTCTAAGTGTGAATCTTGGTCCAACTCCTTACCAGCAGCAATGCCTTGCACTGTATAAATCATATGAGATTGCCTAGCTTCAACTTTCCTCTTGGCAAAGTGTTAATAGTGTCATACCAACTAAAATAATTTGCTTCAAAACACATAAAATTCTTCATCTATTATTTTCAAATTTATGTCATTTCTATAACTATATAAAAGTTAGCTTTCTAGCTTTGTACACTATTATATAACACATATCATGGTTATAAGATTATTAATAGTTATAAGACTGACGTGAGTCACTCCATGCTGACATTTCATGTCACTTAGCAGTATGATGTCACACAGAACAGGGATTTCCAATACTAAACTTTGAATATCCAGGATATAAGACTACTTCAACACAGATGCGACTACCACAAACCTTAGTCAAGGCTTACATTTATAAAATTGCCTTACTCTTGTTAATGAAACAAATACCTTATCAGTGACCTGGACTGAACAGAGATCTTTTAAAAAGAGAAGATGACCTCAAATGCTGAAAATGATTTCCGTACACAGAACTTCCCATCCAGTTGTTCATCTGATCCTCTATTGTTTGTGACTCAAGCCACTGGCCTGCTTGCACTGTCCATCTTGCAAAAAAGCCTACAGAGTAAACTACATGAGCACCAGGGAGTGTCTGAGACTCTTCGTTGAGAATATGATCAGAGGCCAGAAGCAGTTTTGAGGACATTAGTTAACTAAGAGTAACCTCAACTCTCCCCTACTTCCCCCAAGATGACAAGCTACAGCTACATAGATTTAAATAGTTAGCAAAAATGAAAAACAAGTAAGTTAGCTCTGATAGATTTTTATGAGCATACATTTTTAAATAAATGCCTTTGTGGCCACATATGGAAGGGATCTGACCATGTCATGGCATACAGGAGTATAAAATAAATCAGAACAGAGTATTGACATATTTGATTAACAAGATTTTTTTAAGAAACAGGGAATCAGAAATACAGGATAGAGAGCAACATGTGGTAGCACATGCCTATAATCCTAGCACTTGCGAGACTGAGGCAGGAGGATTGTAATTGAGTTCAAGGCCAGGCTGGACTACATAGTGAATTCAGGACCAGCCTATTTACACAGAAAGACCCTGTCTCAAAAGAGAGAGACAGAGAGAGAGAGACATATGAGTTGGAATTTTTCAATCAGTAGTGTCTCAGTGTCACCTTCATTGTCAATTTTACTTTTCAACATAAATGAGTCACATGGGAACAATCAAAGCTGGACTTCTCATAACTTGACTTTTGTGACTCCTGAAACTGGAATCATGGATGTATTACATGAATTATGGCTATCATCTGTGCCTCTGTGGAGGAACTTAAGGAGGGATATTATTGGTCACAACTGTGATTCTACACTTCAAAAGAGCCCCATGGCCTTCAAGTCACTTGTTGCTAGTTACTCCATTAATCCTTTGATGAAAGTACAGATAACCATTATATTCTCATCTCTTATTAACTTTTTTGCTTTTATTACAGTAGTGAATACAGACGACAAAGGAAAAAAGTTCCAAGCTAGAAGTTTCTTTTGTTGCCAGGTTAAAGAGCATGGTGTTGAGTAGAAATCTCTAATTAAACTGAACGTTAAGTGCTACTAGACTGTGGAGTAGAGATTGTTTGAACATCCTTTCATAAATGTTGTTCAAATAAAGGAACTGTTTCCATTAATGATTAATATTGTGAGACCTTCAAAAAAGTTCAAAGCATTATGGCACAAGATTAGAAGATAATGCATACATTTTCAGTGAAAGTATTAGTGAGTCTAGGTTTTTTTTAATAAATCAAAATCCATAAATTTGACCCTCAATTAAAGATTCCTTAATAAAGTATTTCATTACAAAGGGAACTTCATTACTGTTTAAAATGAACAATGATATGCATAGCAAAAGAGTAGCGTAAGAATCTCCCATTTTCTGTAGACTTTGTAATAGCTCACATTAGAAATTGAAATGAACAATTTAAACTGGAAATCAAAAGCTGCTTGATATACTCAAAAATATCTGCCTTAATGATCCCATCCTAACAAACAACATGCTAGAATGCCCCAGAAACAAAGTGATATGGTTTCTTACACTAGGTCAGAAAATATAACACACCTTCTGCCTAATTTTCCCCTTCCCATAGGTCAATGACTTTAGATTCCACCTTCCATCTTGTGGAAAGGTCTGGGCCACAGGGAGTACCTAGTCCAGTCATGGCAAACCTTTAGGAGACCAAGTGCCCAAATCACAACCCCAAACCCAATTGTTTATTGCAAAGCACTGCCACTACAATTAAACCTGAATACTGAGGTTTTTAGTTTAGAAAAGTAGCATGGCTACTTGGCTCACATGCTGATAGACAGGACTCTGCATGCCTGCTGAGATAATGTGTGCCATAAGTTCCCCATCACTGGCCTAGCCCAACGGCCCAAACTGACATCACAGATAAGACAGCATTAGCCCCCAAACCTGTGAGCAAGGAAGAGACTCAAGCCTCAGCCTTCATTTTAAGGCAAGAGCCTAAGTCACCCAGTTGAGCACATTCATGCCAAAATATGAGAGATAATAACCATAATCGCTTCTTATTTTTATGCTACTATATTTGGAATGGTTTGTCTTGGTGGTATAGATTACAGCAAAATTCCCATACTGGTTTTCCAATCTATCATTCCATTATTTTCTAGATAAGCTGTTACTTCAAAAAGCAAAGCAAATCTATTCTATTCCCTACAATTCTAAACTTGGTGGTATCTATCACCTAAATATGCTTAAATAGTTCAGAATAAGCAAGAGGGACATAAAGAATGTATATTCAAACCCATCTCTTGTATGTAGGAGGAACCTGAGACTCAACAGTGAAAGGAGAGGTCTAGGTAGAGTCTTCCAAAGGGTGATCAACACAAAAGTCAAAGACAGTACTTTAGCCCAAGATCTGACTAGTGGTCCCCAGTACTTGCCATTCCATTTACTGTGCTAGGTAACTCCTGCTGAATATTTCATTACATATTATGCTTTCCACATAAATATAAGATATGAATAAATACAGAAAACTTAAATAAAACTTTTTATTTAAAATGCTCAGAAGGGCCAGGATTGATGGCACATGTCCGTACTCCCAGTATCAGGAGGCTGAGGTAGGAAGATTGCCACAAGTTCAAAGCCACCTTGTGCTACATAGTGAGTTCAAGGCCAGCCTGGACTACATAGCAAGACCCTGTCTCAAAAAAAAATAATTAATTAAACGTTCAGAGGTTTTTGAACCATTTTCACTATGGGAACAATGCTGAGCAGAATAATATTCTTTGCTGTTCATACCATCCACTGTTACAAGATAATAGAAAAATAACATCAAGAACACACATGAAAAACTCAAAAACAATTTTTATTTTAAGTAAGGCTTAAATACCCTTAGAAATGATGAATGAGTACAATATGATAAGCAAATACCACAAACCTATATCATATACTATTTATTGTTATGGTTTGTGTTCATATGCCCTATCCCTTGTCTCATGCAATCATGGAGGCAGCTGAATGTAGCATTTGTGATTGGTTCATTGTCTAGCACTGGGATTGGTGGCATGAGTATTGCACCTGCTCAAGGGTAGAGCCAGCATACAATGTAAGCATGGGACAGAGGCGTGTTTTTCCTCTCTTTTGTTCTGTTCATGCTTGCTGTTTGTGGCTGCCATGGACAGCTACCCCTGTGCCATGCCACCCTGCCTTGGAGCCATCTGAGTATGGACTGAATCCTCCAAAACTGTAGGATAAACAAACCTTTCCTTCCTTCATTTTTGGTGCTGGGTATTTTGTTCCAGCAACAGAGAAAATTAATCAAGACATTTATGTTCCGTATAGTTTTCATTTTGTAAATAAGAAAAATATAAAAATGATACTTAATAATCATATTATCATCAATAAATTTCAGTAAATGGTGCATTTATCTTTTGAAATAGTGAACAGAATTACAAATTTGGTAATAATAACAACTCCACTCCAAAGACTAATGGTCTCCATTTAGGACTAATTAAGTACTCCCTCCAAAAATGCTTCTAGCATTTGCACTTTTGGGGAAAATTCTCTTCAATATATTTATGTTTTCCACATTTTTACTCATAAAGTTAAAAAAGAAACTCAATTTGGTATTACAGTTGCATTTTTGAAAATTAAGTAGCAGATAAGAGCATAAAAAGAGCAACTTCCCTTGAAAGCTTCCAGAATTCTCAGAACCCATAAAAAACAGACAAATTATGCAACTGCTAGTATTTCTGATCACTTTGCTTAACAAGCTGCCAATTAATATTTGGTGGTTTAGACACTGTACAACTGACATATATTCTGAAAAACAAAACAAAATTAAAAGAAAATTTTTGATTATCGTGACATCTGTTTTCCCTGAATTCAGTGTTGTTGACTACTTTCAAAGAAAGCTACTTCCACAGCATCCTCTCATTTTCTTCATTTGATCTTTATGAATAGCACCATATTTCTATATCACATTTTTCACAAGGTAATATACACCAGTTTGTCAATTTTTATTCACTTCTGTTCATAGCTGTTCTGGTTGGCAGTTTAGATAACCTTGTTTTTTCCTAAAGTAAAGAATACTTGCCATTTATATTATTTTGAGGATATGTTGCAAATTTTATTTAAGACTGTCACAGAAACTATAAATTGACATTGTAGCACTTATAAAAGAGGCCATATACAACATGGGTAGATAAAATGTATATATTTATTCATACATCTGTCCATTGTCATCTTTTGGATGATGAAGCACTACAGTGGTATATGCACCTAATTCAAATTCACGGGTAATTTCTGTGATAAGCATGTTCTGTATATTGGGAAGATTATCCTAGATTATCCAGATAGGCCAAATATAAGCACAATACTGTCTTTCTAAGTAAAAGAGTCAGGCATCAGATGGTGATTTGATTACAGAAGGATGGTCAAAATGACACGACATATAAAAGGACCAATCTGCCATTGCTAGTTCATGAAAGATTCTCATGAGCCAAGAAATATATGTGGCATCTAGAAGCTCCAAAAGTCAGGAGATACAATCTCCACTGGAGACCCCAGAACATAATGCAGCCCTGTTGAACCTTGATTTTAGCTAAATGTGAACTGCTTACTACTCATGATGCACAGTTTGTGGCAATTTGTTACAATAGCTACAGGAAACTAACAAAATCTCCAAATCTCATTTCATTTATGCAGTATTTTCAATCTACATTCGTTAAATACTTTTAGCATAATAAGTAGAAAAATGAACTACTTTGAGCTTCATCTCCATTACTTGTTTCTTTATGAAAGTCGCTTTTTGGAGAAATCAGAAAAGATGTAACATGTATATGTACCAACTCCTCCTCATGGTGAATATACTCATTATGTATCACAAATATGTACTAAAAATAATTTTTTAAAACTGCTTCAACAACAAAAAGAAAATTGTCAACCCAGCTATCCCTCTTCTGGGCATTTTCCCAGAAGAATTAAAAACATCATACCACAGTGATATCTGTGCACCCATGTTTATAGCAACCCAATTTGTAATAGCCAGATCTTGGAAACAACCCAAGTGCCCATCAATCAAAGAATGGATAAAAAAGATGTGGTATTTTTATACAATG
>RJWM01029813.1:0-24070 GCA_004363535.1 Dasyprocta punctata | reverse complement strand
GCTTTGGCCTAGCATGAATTCAATCCCCAGCACTGCAAAAGGTAAAACCAAAAAAGCCCCAAAACAACCACCATGTGTGGAAACATCACATGGTGTCCCATAAATACATGCAATTTTTATGAATCACTTAAAAACAGATTAATTAAAAGATTTGCAAACAGCAACAACAAAACCCCCAACACTTCCTTCTCCAAGTTCTGGAGGCTTAAACATCCAAGGTCAAGGCACTGGCAGATGAGCCAGCGAGCTCTGGGGGCCGCCTCTTCTCACGAGGGCACTAACCCCACCCCGAGGACTCCACCCTCAGGACCTAGTTGCCTCCCAGAGTCTTGGCCTCAAATGCCCTGGGATTAGGCCTTCAGCATACTGAAGGGGACACACACTCAGCTCCTAGCAACAAGCCTGGCTTTCCTGCACTGCTTCCCTGGGAAGGGTCCTAATTACCAAGGGCTACGCATGGGTTTAGCATGCAGGAGGGCTTTGGAAAGCCTTTGCCTAATTGACAGTGATTAGAAGAAGGGACAAGCCGGGCGTGGTGGCGCACGCCTTTAATCCCAGCGCTCGGGAGGCTGAGGTAGGCGGAGCGTTGTGAGTTCGAGGCCTGCTTGGGCTACAACGCGGTGCAAGGCCGGCCTGAGCTACATAGTGCGACCCTGCCTTAAAAAAAACAGGGCCGGGAGTTTGGCTCAGTGGCTTAAGCGCCTGCCCTGGCAGGCGCGAGGCTGTGAGTTCAATCCCCGGTGCCACAAAAAAAAAAAAAAAAAAAAAAAAAAGAAGAAGGGACCAAAACCGGAAAAGGTCTTTCCTGGGAATGAGATTAGCCCTTGGTCTTTACTGAGCATTTGCTATGTGCCACGCACTTTTCAAATACGGTAACCTCATGTTCTCCCCACAAGCCCAACTGGATAGAAACATGCTGATTCCCATGTTAGAGGGGTAAACTGAGGCCCACTCAAGGCCCCAGAGGCCAAGCTGATATCTGCACAAGGTGTTCTGGCTCCTGCCCTATAGTTTTGGCTCCTCCTTACTTCCGCTTCCTGGGAGGGTCTGAGGTTGTCCTCACCCCTGTATTGCCCTGGGCAGTGGGGGCCATCAGCGCAGTGGGTGTGCAGCAGAGGTGCATCCCGAGGCCACACTCCTGAACCCCGAGCGCCCAGCTCTGGTGCACTCACTTGCTGTGTGGCCTCAGGCAAGTTGCTAGCTTCTCTGAACCTGGGTCCCACCTATAAAGTGAGGGAAGCTGTAGTCTCTAATTCGTTATGCTGTCAGGACCAGCTCAACTTGTGCTTGGCATTCAGGGCCCTGCCACCTCCCCTTGCGTCCTCTTGCCTTGCTCCTCTTGTCCTCTGTAGTGATGATGACAGCAGTAAAGCACTTGTTCTTGGCCTGGTGCATGGACTCCCCTGGCACTCAGCTGTGAGCTACTGTTAGCCCCATATTAGAGAGGAGAAAGCGGAGAGGCAGAGCCACTTGCCCAGGAAGCCGTAGCTAGTAAGTCTCGTGCCAAGACTTGGGTCCAGGCTTGGTGGCGTCCTCACTGGGCACAGAGCTGCTGCCTCCCTGGGCCTCAGAAGAGGGAGGGACTTCAGTGTGGTGACCGACAGGTGTGTTGTGACCCACTTGCACCAGGGGGTGAGGGCAGCCGTGTGGGCTGCCCAACTATAGGCCTCGCCTCTGGGGATGATGGGAAGGAAGCCTTCAACTGCTTTTTAAAAAAAGTCTCATTAAAAAAAAAGAAAAGCACAATGAAGTAATTTCCAAATGTCAGTTGATACAGGATATAAAGTTAAAAAAAATGGAATTTTCCTCTCCCCATCCTACACCTCTTGGATGAAATACTGTGAAGAGTTTGAAATCCTTCCAGACCTTTCTCTAACCCTCCAGTGCACACATGTGCATGTATGTGTGCATGCACACATGCAAACACACACACACACGAAAGCCAGCTTTCTTTGCAGGAGTAAAAGTAGCTTGCGTTTGCTGTGTGTCTGTCACATGAGGCCCACTGCATGTGTTATCTCATTTAATTATCTCCCAGCCCTGCAATGTAGGTAGCATTCTGTCCCCATTTTCCAGATGAGGAAACTGAGGCTCTAAGATGCCCAGAGGAGGTACTACACTGCTATCTTCTTCTTTGCCTGTCACATGTGTCGTGAGCATATTCTCATGCCACATGGAGCTCTGGTTTTCTTTTTCTCCCTGATCTGCCTCCTCCTACTCTTTCTGTACAGAGGATGGAACTCAGGGCCTCGTGCATGCTAGGCAAGTGCTCTGTCAATAAACCATATCATCAGCCCTCATTTTAAAAAATTTTACTTTGAGTCAGGGACTTGCTAAATTGCCCAGACTAGCCTCAAACTTATGATCCTCCTGCTTCAGCCTTGCAGTAGCTAGGATTATAGGTATGTGCCACAGTGCAAGGCTCTGGTTCTTCCTGATATCAGCACGGGTCTGAGTTAGGGAAAGGTTGTATGCCATAGAATGATACATGATCTCTACAGCGTGACATGGCAGGGACAGAGCGGGATGCACGTTGCACATCTGGGCCACCCTGCAAATACTGTCAGAGCCCTGCCCCTAGGTGGCAGGTCCAGTCTGGTGGCGGGGGGCATGGAGCTAATCTCACCCAGCCCTGCTTGTGGGGAGCTCTAATCAAGAGCACTGGATAGGTCTGCTTTGTTTGCATCCCGCACTCCTCTTTGGTCAGAGCAAACCTGTCAGGACTTGGTGGTTGCCTTCAACGACTACATCACAGGCGGCTTGTTCTTCTTTATGTCTTCCTCTTGTCCCCAGAATCCACGCATGTGTGCGTGTGCATTTGCCTGTGTGTGTTCTTGTGCGTGTGTGTTTGCCTGTGTGTGTGTTCTTGTGCGTGTGTGTTTGCCTGTGTGTGTGTTCTTGTGCGTGCGTGCATGGCTGTGGCGATGGAACAGAAGGCCTGGTGCCTGCCAGACAAGCACTGAGCCACGCCCCAGCCAAGTCCATTCAGAAAGGTCATAGTTTCCATCTTACAGGAGACAGCAGGGGAGGCTGGACCAGCCACCCCCCATCAGGGAGCCATGATGGGGGCTGGGTGAGGGTGTGACCTCCTCTAGCCTGTGGCTGTGGGTAACCCGGTCAGCAGGTTTCTGGGGACCCAGGCTTTCCGAACGGACTCCCTGACCTGGATGAAATATGTTGCCGTGGAAACTGGCTTTACAGTCGCTGTCCCCAGGCTGATTGGCCTGACCCTCCCAAGGCCCTGGTGATCTTCCTGGGTCTCCCTAGCCCCACAGTCTCTAAGCCAGATTCCTCCCAGGGAGCACAAAGGCCATGACCCTACACAATGTGGGCCACACCTCTACTGTGCCATTGAGCAGCTTGGGGGTGACTAGCAGCGGTTCGTGAGGAGGGGGTGGCAGAGTGGGCTGTGCTGTGGGTAGACAGCCTTGCCCAAGACTCTCCGGTCCAGGGGACTTTCCCTATTTATGGGTACTCTGAGGAAGTTCTCAGGGCCATCAGCATCTCAGAGCGCACCCAGGACCCTCCTCCATGGTGTGTTTAGGACCCTAGTGTCACGAGAGTGACCCGTGCTGCCTCACTTGGTTGTCAAAATCTCCCCCCACCCCACTTCACAGAGGAGGAAAAGGGACCCGAGGGAAGCCTGCACAATTGATTAGGAGCAGAGCAGGGGTCCGGATCTGGGGAACCTGGCTCCGGAGCCCTTGCTGACCGCCGGGTGGGACCCTGCCTGGCCCCTGCTCCTGGATGTGGTCTGGGAGGCTCCAGGACCTCCAGGCAGGGCCTGGTGATGAGTGACCCAGCACTGAGAATGTTGCAGTGTCTGTGTTTGTAGCCCTGAGAAGTCTGTCTGCTTTATCCCCAATTTGCAGATGAGGACGCCGAGGCCCAGAGAAAGGAAGTGACTTGCCTACTGACACACAGCAGGGAGAGGTGGAGCAGGGTCTTTAGTCCCAGACCCACACTTGGTGTTCGTGCCAAGACCCCAGGCGGCTTCCCAGATCCTCTGGGACAGCACTGCCTTCCACCAGGTGAGGCGCTGGCCTTGGGTTGGGGGGCTGCTGTGACTGGTGGGAGTGTGGCCAGCCGGGCCTTGGATGGGGCGGAGGCAGGTAGGGGTGTGGTAGGGCTGTGTGTGTTGTGGGCAAATGTTTATCGTGCTTTCCCTTCTTTCTCAATCTCTGGGGCTCCCAGATTTCTGGCTCAGAGTCTCTCTTAACTCTTGAATTGTTGCTCGTCCTCATTCATTCAGCTGTTTATTAAGCACCTGCTCTGTGCCACACTTTGTGCTGAACACTGTGAACAGGAGACAGAAGCTCATGGCAAAAGTCATATAATCACAGGAATTAAAAAAAAAAAAAACGGGGCAATGTTCGATCAAGTAGACCCACAAAGCTGAGGGACTTAACCCAGTGAAAGCATTTGGGGAACTCTTCCTATGAAGGTGACTTTGTGTGCTGCTGGAGATTGAACCCAGGACTTTCTTACTGAGCTATATCCCCAGCTCTTTTTATTTTTATTTTGAGACAGGATCTCAAGAAGTTGCTAATTTGCTTAGGCTAGGCTCAAACTTGTGATCCTCTTGCCCAGAGTGCTGGAATTACAGGTGTGCCCAGCTTGGAGGTGACTTTTGAGCTGAGAACTGAAGGGCGCATGAGTACCTCTAGTGAATCAGCAAAGAGCATTTTCAGCAGTAGGAATAGTGTGTGCAAAGGCCCTGTGGCTGCACC
Organism: Dasyprocta punctata; assembly: GCA_004363535.1. Lineage (NCBI taxonomy): Eukaryota > Metazoa > Chordata > Mammalia > Rodentia > Dasyproctidae > Dasyprocta > Dasyprocta punctata. Next base: position 19,340 of record RJWM01029813.1, on the reverse strand, counting down.
TTCTGCCATACTGCTGCCTCAGTTGCCACTTTTAGCATCTTTCCTGCAGCGTTAGACCTTTTCCATTGGTCATATACATTCCACAAAGCAGCAGTTAATCTCTCCTGTGTGTTAGTGCTGGGGATACAGACATGACTCAGTGTCCCTGTCCACGGGGGCCTGAACAATGACTTAAGGTGAGGTGAGGGAGGCCAGGGCTTCGGATTACCAGGTGCTTCTTCTATGCCTGTTCCTGGCCCAAGGAAGCCCTTGATGAGTGACATCAGTAGGCTTATTTGATAGGTGAGGAAATCGAGGCTTGGAGAGGCCAGTCCCCTTCTTGGGGCCTTAGTTTCCCCGCCTGCTGAGTGGTGGGTACGCCCTGAGTCTCTGCCCCACACCTCCGTGCCTTGTCCCCAGCCAGGACCATGGGCAGCAACAAGAGCAAGCCCAAGGACGCCGGCCCGCGGCGGCGCAGCCTGGAACCGACCGAGAGCGCGCACGGTCCGGGCGGTGGTGCCTTCCCCGCCTCGCAGACGCCCAGCAAGCCGGCCTCGGCCGACGGCCACCGCGGGCCCGCCGCCGCCTTCGCCCCGGCCGCCGCCGAGCCCAAGCTCTTCGGGGGCTTCAACTCATCGGACACCGTCACCTCCCCGCAGCGCGCGGGGCCGCTGGCCGGTGAGTGTCCCTCGCCGAGGGGCCGTAGCGGGAAGGGCTGTGGACTGTGAAGGGCGGCGCACGCAGAGCGCCGCGGGGCCTGGAGCGGAAGGCGGGAAGGAAGGGCCGCCGCCGCCGCCTCCCGGCCCGGGCTTTGTTCGGCCTCTGCGCCCTCTGCTGGCGCCTCGCGGCACCGCAGCCCGGCCTGGCCGCGCTCGCGAGCACCGGCGCCCGCGGCCACCGTGGTCTGCGGGACGCGTCCGCCCGGAGCCACGCGCAGCGACCCCCGGAGGCGCGTGCCTAGGACAGACAGGCGCCCGAGAGGGTGTGCCCGGACCCACTCAGCCCGCGCGCACACGGGGTGCGGACCCCTCGGGCCGGGAACCCCTCTGGAACACCCGGGCATTGTTCAGGACACAACTGTGGAGCGCGAGCGTGGCGCGGCCTGCCGGCTATGTGGAGGAGGAAACCCCGGGGAAGAAGGAAGGGCTCGTGGGTGCTGAGGGCTGCGTGGCAGCGGAGGGTGTCCTGTAGCAAGGGGGACAAGAGGCGACGGTCACCAGCAGCCAGGCTGTCCTCAGACACCAGGTTCACACACCCAGAAGCAGGCGGGCGACCCTCTTGGATTGGGGTCCCGCCTTCCGAAGCACCTCGGCTCGCCCTTTTTTGAGCACCTACTGGGTACTTGGCTCTGGGGACAGAAAAGAAGATTCCTGTCCTCAGAGGAGTCGTCTGGTTGTTCAAGCAAGACAGAAGCCAGCAGGGACGCTCAGGCGTGTGCAGCCCCTGCCCCTGTGAACGTGCCCTGGAGGGTGACAGAACGACCCCACGCCCCCGTGCGCGGCGCCCCCTGCGCCCCTCTGACACCCCCCACCGCTCCTCGCAGGTGGGGTGACCACCTTTGTGGCCCTCTATGACTACGAGTCCCGGACAGAGACCGATCTGTCCTTCAAGAAGGGGGAGCGGCTCCAGATTGTCAATAACACGTGAGTGCCCCTTCTGGGGACCCCATGGGGGGACTTCACAGTATGGGGAGTGGGGATCCCGCCTGTCGCGCGGAGCTACCAGCAGAGGGCGGTGCGGTGACTGCCCTGCAGCGCCCCAGCTCCAGCGCTCTGGCTTGCGCCTCCCGCCCTCTCTCAGCTCCTCCTTCTCTGCTTCTCTCTCGCTGGCCCTCAGGAGGAAGGTGGACGTCAGGTGTGTACGCGCTGCGTGGGCGGCAAGGCCGGGTGTCGGCTTCGCTGGGGCTTGGGGTGCTGTCTGCATGTGCATCTTCTACTCGGGTTCCTGCTGCGCTCTCTGCTCCCTGGCTGCCGCAACCACCCCAGGCTTCTCAAGATCACCCCACACCCCCAGTGACACCAGGTCCCCCACTGCTCACCTCACACATCCTCCTTGACCTGTCAGCCCACACTGAGCACCAGCTGCATGCAGGGTCCCGCGGGTACCGTCCTGAGCCTCCCCTCGCTGCCCAGTCCAGCCCCAGGGGCAGGCAGAGGGTCCTGCTCTGTGCCCCCTCTGGGGATGACCACAGGAACTGGAAGCGGCAAGCGGGGCCTCCTGGGAAGGACAGTGCAGTTGTGTGCAGGTGGCCGTGGGGGAGGTGCAGAGCCAGGCCCTGACTTGCAGGGCTGTGGAAGGGCAGGAGTCCCTGGAGGGCGGAGGAGGGTCGTCCCCGTGTGTCCTCAAAGGCCTGCCTAAGGGGGCGGACGTTCCCTCTGCCATCGAGCGTGCCTTGCCCGTTCATGCCTCTCTTCCCTGTGCACGATGCTCCCTCTCCCTGGAGCGCCCTTCCTCCCATCTGCCTGGCCAACTCCCCTTCGTCCCTCAGGATCCAGTACAGGACTGCCTTCTGTGTGGGGCAAAAGGGAACAGAGGTGCCAGGTGCCGAGCGGGTCACTTTCTCCTCCTGTTTGTCCCTTTCTGTAATTCCTCCAGGCTAGTAGTGATGGGCGGGGGGCTGCCTCCATTTTGCAAATGAGGAAACTGAGGTTCAGAGTTGTGAAGGGGCCTTGTCCAAGGTCACATGGCTGCCGAGTAACAAGGCCAGAGCTGAAATTTGGGCAGCAGCTCTCTTCCTTCCCCAAGCTGCTCTGGCGGGAGGACTTCCCCGGCTCCCCCTTCTGCCCCACTGTGTCAGAGCCCAGCTGTGGCTTCATTCTCTTATCGTCCCTGCTGTCATCTGCTGCCCCCCCAAACTGGGAGCTCCTGAAGGCTGCTCTCTCATTCATCTCATTCCGGGGTCCCCATGTCACCTGCTGCCTGGCTTGCAGGGTGCCCAGCGGTACTGGGGAACAGGCTGATGGATCAGAATTCAATGAGATGGTCATGTGCACTGTGCCCTAAGTGTGAGCTGGCCCCTGTGCCGAGCACTTTAAATCACAAGAGTCCTGAGAAATGGGAGCTCTTACTTGCTGCATTTTACAGATGAAGAACCGGAGGCCTGAGAGGTGACGTGACTTGCCCAGGGTCACACAGCTAGCAGAGGAGGGGTGAGGTGGGGTGGCCGGCTCTCCAGCCTGTGGGCCATGTGGGGCCCTAGAAGAGGGAGAGGCTGGGCAGGGAGGATACATGGGTAATGACAGGGTAATGATAGGACGTGCTGGGAGACTCTTACCAGGGGCTGGGGCTGGGGCTGGGCTCACAGCTGGAATGAAGGTATGGGGTAGGAAAGGCTTGGGGACTTCGATTCTGCTGCTGTCACTGGCACTGTGACACTTCCCTCCTTTCGTCCGGCCCCTCCCTCCTTCCCCGTGCAGTCTGAAATCTGGGGGATGCTTGGCCAGGTGGAGGGTCCCTGATGGGGTGGAGTGGGGTGTGTGGGGTGGGGGCCCAAGCCCTTCTGTCAGTGCTCACCCACGCTTCAGCCTCTAGTTGGATGGGGCAGAGCCGGGGCTGGCATCGGAGCAAAAGGGGAGGCAAAAAATTGGGGGTGGGGCTCAGGGGAAGATGGCCAAACTTAAAGTGTTGGGTCTCATACCTGCCCCAGGGACCACTGTGCTGCGCCTGTACAGTGTTGCTTAGGGTCCTTCATTGCTTAGTGCCCGGGCCCATGTGGCCACAGGGCTGGGTGGTGGCAGGCAGAGTGTGGAAGGTGGGCCTGGCTGTTGTTGGGGTTTGGCCAGGACTACAGTGCTAATGGCCCCGGGCACTGCTATCCTGGGTGCTTCGAGGCCCTGGGTCTGAGGAAGCCCCCTGGGATCTAGGGTCTGACAGCCCAGTGCCCCCTGCCACCCAGACCTCAGCAGCATCCCTGGGCAGCTTTCCAGTAGCCACTACCAGGCACCACATGCCTACCAGCTTCTTCCCTGGCAGCCTGGCAGGAACACCTTAGAATACCAGGGCTGCCAAGCACCCTGCCTTTGCGCCCTCCTTTCCAGACCTGCCTGACCTCACCCTCCCTCACCCACTGAGCCTGTGACCAGGCCCAGGGCTTGGACACTTGACTGCCTAGCCCCTGCCTGGGGTCCCACTGACCACGCATGCAGTTCCCAAAGTGCATTTTAGACCAGACCCAACACTCTGTCCTGGCCACGGGTGGCAGGTGAGGGGGTGGCAGGGGAGGTCCCTTTCTTCCTTTCTTCCTGCCTGATTGGACCCACCTGGGACAGGTAGGGCCACTTGTGTGAGAGCAGGGCTGTCCCTTGGCAGAGGCCAGCTTGGACCTCCCAGGGCCTTGGCTTGGGAAGATGGGCAGTTGTGGTTCTGTTTCACAGCTGGGGTAATAGTAGTAACAGTCTCAGCACAGTTCGACAGTGACTGTTCACACACTTCCCCTGCATGGGAGATTCTGTGAATATTACCTCCTCTTTATAGGCAAGGGAGCTAAGACCCAAAAAGGGTGTGCTACTTCCTCAAGGTCACACAGCTGGGTCTGGAAACTGTGCTGCTTTGGGTTTAAAAGAGGATTTGGAGGGTAGGGAGGCACCATAGACATGCAGATTTAGTGGTTTATTTATTTATTTTTTAGCCAAGTCATGATACTAACAGCTCACACCTGTGAGTACCTCCTCTTTGCTAGGGCTCTTTTGGCATTTTACCTCTTTGGAGGGAGGCGCAACTATTCCCATCCTATAGACAGGAAACTGAGTCTGGGACATAGTGTGCGGGGCTGAGGTCATGCAGGCAGCAGGGGAGCTGGGACAGTTTGGGCAGCCTGGCTCCCAACCCAGATGGCAGTTGCGCGGTAAAACTGCTGTCATTCCTGCCCCATGCTGCCCTGTGACACTGGGTAGTGAACCCCAAATAATGCCCTTTGTTGATTTCGGGGAGCTGGGTGCTGTTGGCTGAACTCACCTGGCTTCTTCAGCTCTGCTCGGCCGGCTGTATGCTTCCTGCTGGCTCTGCTTGCTTGGGTGACTGGACACCTCAGAAGCTGGGCAACTTTCGACTCTGGCTTTGTCCAGCTGCTTTGTTTCATAGCCTGTGACCTCAGATGCTGGCGGAGCCCCCCAACCCCCATCTTCCACTGGCTTCTCTGAGGGTATCAGCCATGTGAGGCCTGGGGGTGTCTGCTGTGTGCACTCAGGAGCCCCACTTCTCCCGCTTGCTGTGCTATGGATTTGCCATGCAGCTTTGGGCAAATCATTCCCTTCTCTATGCCTCATTTTCTCCATTGGCAGCGAAGCGTTTGGCCTGGAAGTTATCAGAGACCTGTTCCTTATGACTTTAGTCTTTGCTTTGTAGCTTTGGGCAAGTTGTTGCCTCTCTGTGCCTCAGTTTCCCCATCTCTACACAGAAAGTGCTGGTTTGTGGCTGCTCTGTAAACATCTCTGAGCCATAGTTTCCTCAGCTGGGGGCCAGGGACTTGCTTCCTCCCTTGCAAGAAGAGCTTGAAGGTCAAAGGGGACAGAAAAAGATGCAAGTGCCCTCAGGGGTGCACAGAGGGGGTTGGAGGGAGATTGGGGCCTGCCAGGACCTCTGTCTGAGCCCCCGTGAGAGCTTGCACCTGCCCGAGTGTGTGCAGTCGTCACATCACACAGTCTGAATTGGACCCCTTTGACCTGGCTCCATCCAGAACTCCTCACCCCCCAGCCTCAGCCCATCCTACTGAGCCCCACCTGGGGGCTCACTGTCCTCTGGTGGGTCCTTGGAGAGCTCCCCAAGCCCTGCTCTGTCTCGGCCTCAACTTCTCCATCCTTAAAATGGGCTGAACACTGTGGCTAAGGGCAGCTCAGGAGAACTAGGAGCTAGGGATCTGGCCAGGTTCAAATTCAGACCGTGTGGCTGCAGGCCAGGGCGTGTCTCTCTGGGCTTGGGTTGGGGCTGCTGCATATGATTCTCAGGGTGCTCGATGGAGACAGCTCAGCCAGCTGGTCCACGGCACCTCGCCTGGCTGTGTAACCTGGAGCTGAGGCTTTTGCTTCTCTGGCCTCAGTCTTCCCACATATAAAGGGGAATGGGAGGGGCCGACCCTAGTCCCCAGGCTGCCCTGCCCGGTGTCACTCCCTCACTCCCCGTGGACCCTCTCATGTCCCCTTTGGTTGCTTTGGATGTGAGGCCTCTGTGGCTGCCCCCTCACCCCCTTCCCCAGCACCGCCTGGCTTTCCTGCTCTCTCTTCGCTTTCTGCCACGCTGCCTCTCACCACCCCCATCTCTGCCTCTTCTCTCCTGTCGGGCTCTCGCTTGCTCCTCCCTCCTCTGTTTCTGGACCCCCGCTCCAGCCAGACCTGGTTCACATTCAGATGGCTGCAAAGGTACTTCCGCCCCTCCCCCTCTCCCGCACCCAGACCCAGGGACCCAACCCGGCTGGGCGTCCCCTCCTGCCCCGGTCCTGTCACCTCCTCTTGGCGGGGCAGTTATCACAGAAGTGCCCTGGCCTGGAGCTCTGCCACCTTGTCCCCCTACCCATGACTCACTGTGTGACTCTGCGCTAGTCCTAGCCCTCTCTGGCCTCAGTTTCCTCCTGCACATGGGTAGGCTGCAGGAAGAGGTCTGTAGTTTCCGGCTCAGGGCCTTTAGGTATGACCTGTGGTTTGTGACAGGCAAGCGTTGCTACTGTAGTTTCTGGTTTGGTGCCTGGATTGTCACTGGGCTACCCCCGCCTCTCCCAGGGTCTCACCAGCCCTCAGCTCTGGGCTTCTGAGTCTCCGGGCCGGTTGGGTTTTGCCAGTCTAGAGTCATCTCTGACAGGGATCTTCTCTCAGGTACAATGTCGCTTGTCCCCAGAGCCGGGGAGCTCCCTCCCAAGGCAGCCCTTAACATCTCGAGGGTGAGGGGCCTCAGTGCATCTGCAAGAGAGCTGACTTCCTGTCCCGGGACCGTGCCTCTGTGGAGCGGGGCCTCAGGCTGCCCAAGCTCAGCCCTGCCATGTAGCCAGCTCATCTGAGCCGGCTTTGTCAGGGACGTCTGGGCCTGGTGGGGACAAATTCCAGTGGGGCCCACCTGCGGCCTCCTTGTGCCTCACTGGCTGCTGGCCGGCACAGCACCTGGGAAGAGAACAGGCGCCTGGGCTCACTGCTGATGGCCCTTTCTTCTTTGCTCCCTTCTCCCCCTGCCCAGAGAGGGAGACTGGTGGCTGGCGCACTCACTCAGCACAGGACAGACAGGCTACATCCCCAGCAACTATGTGGCGCCCTCGGACTCCATCCAGGCTGAGGAGTGAGTATTGTCCCCGGGCTGCATCTGCCTGCCTGTCCTTCAGGAGTGGGAGGCCGGCTGCCCTAGGCCCATCCTGGGGACGGGTGCTGTCGGCAGGTGGGAGCCTGTGCCACCGACACCGTGTCCGTCCCTCCCACCCAGGTGGTACTTCGGCAAGATCACCAGGCGGGAGTCAGAGCGGTTGCTGCTCAATGCGGAGAACCCGAGAGGGACCTTCCTGGTGCGAGAAAGTGAGACCACAAAAGGTAGGCGCCCTTGTGCTGCCCCCGGAAGCAGTTCTTTTGTCAGTCGCTCCAGCTGGTGCTGCAGAATGGATAGCAGTTCGGAGTACGGAGCGGGAAGAGCCCCTTTTGTGGAAGAAACAGCAGAATCAAAGTCAGGGAGGTGTGTCTGAGGGATCATGAGAGTAATCTGAGGGCTCAGAGGTATGGTGGAAGATGAGGCTTTGTTTCTTTGGACTTAGTTGCCCAGGGAAGGAATGGGCACTGGTCATCAGGAGGTCTTAGTGCCACCCAGCAGAAGGCTGCTTCCCATGTCGGATGCTGATACAATGCGCCCCGCTCTTCTCCCCAGGGGCCTCTGGCTTCACCCTTCCCCCATAGTCCTAGCTCATTCCTCTCCGCCCCTCCCCCAGCGACAGTGAAGAGCATCCCCCTTCTCTCCATCCCCTCGAAAGTGGGTTGCAGGCGCCTGTCACTATGGCAACCAAGCCGGGCCCCTTTCCGAGGGCCCAGGGCTCGGTGGGAGCTGGGAAAGCAGAGGATCCATGTCCCGCCTGCGCATTACAAGCGGGCATGTGGCCGGATACACTTGTGCGCCGTGCGGAGGGCTAGGCCTATGTGCACGAGGGTGAGACTGGCCATGTGTCGCTGTGTGGGAGGACAATGGCGGCTTTGTTCAGTGCTCAGGGGTCCGTGGAGCGTGCATAGCTGTGAGCGCGCAGCCGCTGGGCACGGGATTCCTGTGCTTGTGTGCACGTGTGCCCAGCCAGGGCTGGCGTCGGCCTCAGGCCTGTGTGTGGCCTCTGGTGCACATAGCCTGAGCCATCTACAGTACCCTGGGCTGCCCAGTGCAGCGCACACACACTTGGGTATGGGTCCAAGTGCCAGCTCTGTGTCTGACTCGCTGGGTGACCCGAGCCTAACTACTTTCCCTTCTCTACACTGGGATGTCCCACTCCACCAGAGGACTGTCCAGAGGGAGGTCCCGGGGCTGTGGCGCTGGCCTTCCATCCCATGGCTGCAAACGGCCTGGAGGTTCCTGAACGGCACTTTCTCTGATCTTGGAGTCTGTCACCTGTCACCAGGGCTCAGCCTTGTTTCCTGCTGGTACCTGGGTGTCCCTGGGCTCCAGTTAACAGAGTCCTTGCCAGGTGTCCCTGGCAGGTGGATTCCCTTTCAGTGAGAGCTTTTCTCACCTCGGGAGGCTTGGCCTTGGCGCCCTGCATGCACCCCCAGCCTCCCAGCTCACATTTGTTGAATGCCTCCTGTGGCCCAGGCACACTTCTGCGTAGCTGTATTGAATCTTCCCGGCAGCCCTAGGAGCCATCCCCATCATGCAGAGGAAGAAACTGAGGCTCAGAGTGGGCAAGCAAGTTGTCAAAGTCACACGGTTGGGCTGCACACTCAGGATCTGGAGGCCTTGCTGGGGTCCAGGTTTTGTGGCGGGACTGTTGCTCACTGGGCTGTGCCTTGGTGATTGTCCCTGAGGCAGGTGCAGAGAGATGGGGTGGCCTTGGGGCTTCCCGGTAGTGTTGGGCAGGCAGGCAGGACGCTGTGCTCAGGCAGCGCTCAGGGCTGCGGCCTAGGAGGTGACAGTGCAGTGATCACAGTCCCTTTCCCTGGCTGTGCCCCCAGGTGCCTACTGCCTCTCTGTGTCTGACTTTGACAACGCCAAGGGCCTCAACGTGAAGCACTACAAGATCCGCAAGCTGGACAGTGGCGGCTTCTACATCACTTCGCGCACCCAGTTCAACAGCCTGCAGCAGCTTGTCGCCTATTACTCCAGTGAGCTCTGGGGACACCCTGGGCCCCAGCTGCAGACCCTGAGGATGTACCCATCACCTGACCCCCACCCCCACCATGGCTCCACTGCCTGCTACCCCTAACCCCATCTTTCCTCCTCCTCCTTTTCCCTGACCCCTGCCCATCCCGCCCCCTCCTCTGCAGCTGGCTGGTGAGGAGGGGGCTGCTTTTCTTTTTTTTCTTTTTTTGTGGCACCAGGGATTGAACTCACAACCTTGCACCTGCCAAACAGGCACTCAAGCCATTGAGCCAAACTCCTGGCCCTGGTTTTTTGAGGCAGGGTCGCACTATGTAGCTCAGACCAGCCTTGCGATTGCACTGTAGCCCAAGCCAGCCTCGAACTCACAACGCTCCACCTACCTCAGCCTCCCGAGTGCTGGGATTAAAGGCATGCGCCACTACGCCCGGCTGAGGGGGCTGCTTTTCAAGAGCTGGAAGGGAGGAAATGTGGGCTGGTGTCTTCTCTGCAGCCCCAGGACAGGTCTGAACTGGTTACTAGCAGAGCAGGAGGAGGTGGCAGCCACACTGATGACAGCCAAACTACAGAAGGAGAGGGTGGCTGAGGGATCATCTGAGCCAGGGTGCTGGTGGTGTGGGTCAGGTGCTGGATGCTGCACTGGGGCCCACCCAGCTGAGTGTCCAGGGGCCTGTGTGTGCCTGTGTGGTCCACCTCTTACCTGGCACTCCCTCATCTCACCTGGGCTGCCCACCTTCCTCTAGGACTGGTCACCACTCTGGGGTGAATGCTTAGCCCTGTTCCCCAGACCCACCCTCCAGGGGCTGTCTTAGCACCCCAGGATTGAGATCCGAGAGCCCCCAGCCCCTGGTGTTCAGCCTTCCCCTCACTCTAATGCACGTACAGCTCTCCCGGGCCATTTCGTGTCTTGGGGGTGGCTAGGGGAAGTCTGCTCCTCCTGGGTGTGAGCTCCCTGTGGGCAGTTCCATGTGCTCACCCCCTCGGAGACCCTGGCACCCTTCAAGCCCCATGAGTGAAGGAGGCAATGGCAGACTCCGTGAGCCGTGCACAAGGCCGAGGGGCCCGGGCGGGGAGGGTGCACACATGTGGGGATGGGTGCCCTTCTCAGAGGGCGTCCTGTGAGCGCACCCGTGTTCCCCGCTAAACTCTGCTCCCTGCCTCCTCTTCAGAACACGCTGACGGCCTGTGCCACCGCCTCACCACTGTGTGCCCCACGTCCAAGCCGCAGACCCAGGGCCTGGCCAAGGATGCCTGGGAGATTCCCCGGGAGTCCTTGCGGCTGGAGGTGAAGCTGGGCCAGGGCTGCTTCGGGGAGGTGTGGATGGGTAAGGAGCCCGGCCCGGGGGGTGGGCTTCAGTGTGGTCATCTGAGAACAGGCGGGGCTCCGTTCTGGGAGGGCAGCGCAAGGCTCCTGGGTTCCCTTGTAGTTGCCTGTACAGAAAGAGGGGCCACTTCTAAACATGGAGCTTCCCAGTGGTGGCCCTCAAGTCTGGTCACCTACTACTCCACACTGAAGACCCAGGTGCTCATGTAGGGGTGAGCTGTACTCGATCAGTGAGCCTCGGGGGGCCTGGCCCCAAGGCCGAAGTCTCCTGGAGCTGCGGCCGAGCTGACTCCTTCTGGTGCAGCTGCTTGCTTTTCAAGATGTGCAGGCCCTGGAGGCAACCTCTTATTCTCGTGGCAACAGTGGTCCCTGACCCAGCCCCACCTCCCCACTGACCCCCATGAGGGCACATCTGTTTGCTCAGAGTAGGTGTCTTCCATACCATAGCTGGCAGGAAGTGATGCCCAGGAGATGTCATTGAATTGGAACTGTGGTCTGTGTCTGTCCGGCCGCTGTGCTGCCTTTGAAGGACAGTCCTCATAATCTGAGTCCTGACCCAGCTCCTATTTCCTGAGCAGTGCCGGAAGCTCATTTCAACCTGTAACAACCCTGTGAGCTGTGCCTCATTCTCACGCCCATTTTATAGATGGGGATACTGAGGTTCACAAGGAGCCGCCTCTTGGGTGTCATGTGGATAGGGAGGCCAGAGCTGAGCCAGGCCCCAGGCAGGCAGGTCCTGTCCCTGAGCAGCGAGAGCGGGGCCTCCCCTGAGGCAGGCTTTGTCCCTGCCCTGCAGGAACCTGGAACGGCACCACCAGGGTGGCCATCAAGACCCTGAAGCCGGGCACCATGTCTCCGGAGGCCTTCCTGCAGGAGGCCCAGGTCATGAAGAAACTGAGGCACGAGAAGCTGGTGCAGCTGTACGCCGTGGTGTCTGAGGAGCCCATCTACATCGTCACGGAGTACATGAGCAAGGGTGAGGCCTGGATGGCTGGCCAAGAGGACCTGCCGCACCCCGGGTGACTGCCAGGGACAGTGCCCAGGCAGGGTGAGGCCTCGTCACCTCCCCAAAGTGTTTTTGTTTTTCTTTTTTGGTATCGGAGATTGAACCCAAGGCCTTCACACTGAGTTATATCCCCAGGCCTTTTTTTTAATTTTGAAAGAGGGTCTTTCTGAGTCACAAAATTGTTAAGGCTGAGCTCGAACTCGTGACTGCCCAGAGTGCTGGGATTACAGGTGGCGTGGCACAGGATCAACCCACATGTCGGTGGGAACCTGTGCAGAGATCATCTTTCTCCTCTCACTTTGTTCTCAGTGGTTTCTCACTGTGCATTAACTTGACCTTAACTTAATTTTTATTATTTATTTTATTTTTTTATTGAGACAGTGTCTCACTATGTAGACCAGGCTGGCCTTGAACTCACAGTAATCCTACTTCCTCAGCCTCCTGAGTGCTGGGATTACAGTTGTGCACCTTTGTGCCCAACTATTAACTTAATATTTTTTTTTTAAATTACTTATTTAAAATTCCATCTTTAAAAACATATGATCAAATACACCCATTTGAAGTGTCCAGCTGAATGACTTAACCAATCAAGACATACAATGCCTCCCTCACTCAGAAAGTTCCCAGTTCCCCTTGGCAGACAGTAGTATCTGGCGCCCCAAACCCAGACGAGCTCTGATCTGCTTCCTGTCGTGCTGAACTTGTGTTTACTCTGCAACTTCATCACAAAGTTGCCCAGGCTGGGCTTGAACTTTCGAGTCCCAGAGAGCTGGGATTACAGGCGTGCACCACACGCCAGCTGGCTGGTCTCTTTTTGTTGCCAAGTAGGATCTGACTATGGGCACACACCCCATCCGTCCCCTTCGTGGGTGGGTGGTGGGCTGCTTCCCGTCCTGTGAGTGATACCTGCTGAGGGAGGCTGTGGCCGGCTCTGCGTTGTGGAATCTCCTGTGCGGGTGCCGTGAGGCCAGCGTGGGCTGGGGCACAGGAGCCAGGAGTCGCTGCGCCTTGCCAGGGGAAGGACGGGGCAGGGCTCGAGCTGACTGTCTCTTTTGCTCAGGGAGTTTGCTGGACTTTCTCAAGGGGGAAACGGGCAAGTACCTGCGGCTGCCTCAGCTGGTGGACATGGCTGCGCAGGTGAGTCGGTTCCTCCTACATCCCCAGCCTTTGCCCTTAGAACACCCAGATTCCCCTGGCTCAGCCAGTTTGGGCCTCTTGAGCACCCCCTCCAGGAGCCCTGCCTTGATTTCCGCACACTCATCTTCCCACCTGTATTCCTGGAACCACTTATAGGTGCCTTGAGTAGTGGTTCTGGGCATCAGCAGCCACTGACTTGCTGTGAGACCTCTGGCCTCAGTTGTTTTCTCTGTAAAGATCATTAAGTCACTCAACAAATATGCCGGCCAAACTTGAGATCTTTTTTTTTTTTTTTTTTATGTAATCTTGATCAGAATCAGAAGAGGTAGAGATTGGATGGATGCGAAAACAGGCTCAGACAGGGGACTGGAGACAGCTGGCAGGACCTGTCATTATCTCTGTGGGTCAGCTGGGGCCTTTGTCCTGGTCACTCCACCTCCCTAGCTGCTTCTTACCATGAGCCGTTCACTAGCCGCACATGCTCTTCAGGCGGGGTGCTGGTCCTGCTTCGTAGGCCGGTGGTGTTTATTGTGAGCTGACTTCTCATGCCGGAAGAAGTGTGGAAGGCAGAGAGTAGTTGACTCTGCACCCCTGGGGGGGACCCCAAACCCATGGCCCAGGGAGTGTGGGTGCAGCCTCTGAGCGGACACCTTGGTGCTGCCCGCAGATTGCCTCGGGCATGGCGTACGTGGAGCGGATGAACTACGTCCACCGGGACCTGCGCGCCGCCAACATCCTGGTCGGGGAGAACCTGGTGTGCAAGGTGGCTGACTTCGGGCTGGCCCGGCTCATCGAGGACAATGAGTACACGGCCCGGCAAGGTGGGACCCTGGGCAAGTCCTAACTCTGGTCTAAGCCTCAGTTGCTTCATCTGTGGCAGAGCTGGGGTGATGCACTGTTGAGCCTCCTGTCCTGTCTCGCACCCGTAGGTGCCAAGTTCCCCATCAAGTGGACGGCCCCGGAAGCCGCCCTCTATGGCCGCTTCACCATCAAGTCAGATGTATGGTCCTTCGGGATCCTGCTGACGGAGCTGACAACAAAGGGCCGGGTGCCCTACCCTGGTGAGAAGGGGCCACATGGCCCAGCCGGGGTCCCTGAGCCCCTCAGCCTGGTGGTCTCAGGCAGTGCTCACCCCTACCTCAGTTGTCCCATCTGTATAATGAAGAGGTTAAGCATCTGATCTTAGGGACATGCTTACCCTGGGGCCCTATCTGTCCTGGGGGACGCCCTCTCACTCTGCCCGCTCCCCCTACTCCTTTCTGGAGCCGGGCTCCTCATGCTCCCTGTGCCCACAGGGATGGTGAACCGCGAGGTGCTGGACCAGGTGGAGAGGGGCTACCGCATGCCCTGCCCACCTGAGTGCCCCGAGTCCCTGCACGACCTCATGTGCCAGTGCTGGCGGAAGGAGCCGGAGGAGCGGCCCACCTTTGAGTACCTGCAGGCCTTCCTGGAGGACTACTTCACGTCCACCGAGCCACAGTACCAGCCCGGAGAGAACCTATAGGGCAGACTGCCCTGCCTGGCTGTGTCCTGGGTGGGCCTGCAGGGTCTGCACCCTCCTCCTGCAGCTGCCGACCCTCTTTCCTGGGGATGAATTGCCAGGGATGAGGCCCTTCTGTCTCTGGGCGCATGGAAGGGCTCCGGGTCTGTGGGGTCCGCGGCCAGCACGGTGACTGTTCGGCACTGCTGTGGCCACACACCTCTTCATCCCTGTGGAGCTCTGCCCGTCACCAGAGGAGGATCTGGGAAAGGGGCCAGATGCCCTTCCTCGCCTCCACCTGCTGCCTTGCCTGATCGCTCCCTTGGACGCCCCTGGGTCCATCTCACGAGCTGGCCAAAGAGCCTTTCCAAAGAGGAGTGACGGGCCTGGGCCTCAGCTGCAGCCTTGCCCTGCCGTCCATGTGGACACATCTGTGGGCGGAGGCTGCAGGATCCAGACCCCTCCGTCGGGTGGCACGCAGCCAGCACGGCTCAGTGGTGGCGGATGGGATGAGGACCCGCTCCGGCTCTGCCCTTCTTCCACCCCAGGGACCCTTGGAGATCATTGATTCCTTTCCCCCATTTTCCCATGGGGAAACTGAGTCCAGACAGGAGATGTGACTTGCCCAGGGCCACAGAGCAGGTCAGGGTTAAGGCAGCGGGCTTGGTACCGGTGCTCAGTCTGTCTTCCTCAGGAACCAATGAGAATTGTCTTCAGAGGTATCTCAGATTGGGGCAGCCCAGGGGACAGGGACCTCAAGATGGTCAGAGATAGCAGGGTCCCACTGTCCCTGTGTGCTTGGTGCAGCCAGCCTGTTGTGGGGAAGAGCTGGCTGGTGTGCGACTGAGCTAGAAGGCAGGGTTGGAGCTGCAGGTGCGGAGAGCAGGCTTCGGTCAGAGTGTGGGTGGCTTTTCAGCTCTGGAGTCAGCCAGCCATGAGAGGGAGTAAGCACCCAGGCTCTGGAGGCAATCAAGTAGAAGTCAAAGAATGAGGCTGGGAGGCCCTGGTCCTGGCCTCGGGAGGGAACCCCAGGTCCTCATCTCCCAGCTTGTCCTGAGCGTTTCAACAGCTGCCCTCTGCTCTCCTCCCCAAATGGGCACCCTGAATCATGAGTAGGGAGAGGGGTGCCCTGGCTGGGTTCAGAGATGGCAAGGGTACCCTCTGGCACACACTCCTGTGTGACTCTGGGGCCCTGCTTTGTCTGTGAACTGTGATTTCTGCCCTGTATGTGGCCGTGGTCTCGGTAACTGCTCAGACCCTGTGGTAGGAACCCATGTTGAGCACAGCCCTAGACAGCAGGAGATTGGGTCCTGGCTCTGCTGTTCAGCCTTAGGGTATGTGGTGGCTTCCTCCTGGGCCTCAATGTGGCCATCTGTAAAATGGGCAGCTGACAGTGGCATCCTGCCAAGAGCCCATCTGTGTAGGTGTGTGTATGTGTGTGTACATCTGTGTGTACCTCCATGTGTGTCCATATTTAACATGTAAAAACTGCCCCAGCTCTGTCCCCCACATGTGCTGTACATTTCACCATTGCCCCCATCACAGCAATAACATCCCCATTGCCAGGGGCCGTCGAGCCAGCCTGGGCTTGGCACTGGGGAAGGAGGCCGAGTGGTGCCTGCCAATGAGGTTTCCACATTCCCTTCCCTTCGCGCTCATCCCTCAAGTCTCCTCCCGCCGACTGGGTCAGATCTGGGTTTGCTTCCCTGCGTGCCCTCAAATCCCCCTCAACTGCCCTGGGCCCTTTGTATAAGGTGTCCTAATATTGTCCTATTTTTTTTAAAACAGTGTTTTGTAGATTTCAGATGACTATGCAGAGGCCTGGGGGACCCCTGGCTCTGGGCAGGGCCTGGGGGTCCCACATTCCATGGCCCAGGCTTAGGGGGGAGGGGGGATCAGAAATTGGTTGTAAATACTTTGCATATTGTCCGATTAAACACAAACAGACCTCAGTGTGGCCGACAGTTTATTAAGCACCTACAGTGTGTGGGGAAATGAGGGGCGGGCTGTGGTGGGCTTTGGACCAGACAGTAGGGACATGATCAGGTCTGGGGCAGCCATGGGGGTGGTGGCCACGTGCACGTACTGTGTGGATCTATGCTGTGTTTGGGAGAAGCACCGGGCCTAACCCAAGACCTGAAAAGCATAAGTGAAGGAGACGCTGGAGGCTGAGCAGGGCTGCCAGGCCTGCATGGAATGTGGTGCTAGATGTGCTGTTGGGGTGTTTCCTGGTGTGCCAGACAGGGTGTGGTGGGAAGGACCCCAGCACCCTGAGGCAGATCCACCCCCTACCCCAGCACTCAGGGCCACCACCTGGAAAGGTGACGGCCACAGTCCATGGGAGGGTCTTTATTTTAAATCAGCCTCAGCTTGTCTGGGCAGCCACCTCTGGCCTTTGCAACAGTGCTTAATTAAAAACAAATGTCAGAGCCGGACATTTCTCAGTTGGATGTTATTGTCACAAACCACATACTGCAGTATCCAGGGCGGTGTGGAGCCTCAGGTCCCAATGGGGGAATGTGTGTTGGGGGAGTGGGGATGGGACACAGGTTAGGGTTGTGGCAGCTGTCCTCTGGCTGCGTGTGGGGTGGCTGCAGGCCTGTGTGCTCCTGAGTGTCAGTTTGCTCACAGATGCGCTGTTTGGACGTTTGTGCATAAGCATGTGTCCAGGCCGTGTGTGAGTCTGGGCCATGTGTCCCCCATTGGTGATGGGGAATGAGGGAGCGGATTTTGCTCAGGCTGTGCTTGCAGGTTGTGTGTGTTGCCGTGGCAAGAACCAAGTGGGCGTGAGTGGGGCGGTGGCCGCCTGGGTTGTGCCCTGTGGTTCTGTGTAAGCTCAGGTGCAGACCCCATGCTGCAGGGCTGCATCAGAGGCTTATCTTGCTAACCTGGCGGGGACAAAATTCTTGCCCCACACTGTCACTCTGACTGGAGGGGAATGCACCTGGGAGATCTTTACACGGGGCCCAGCCTCACAGTCGGCTGTCCGCAGAGTGGAGCTTTTCTCCCCCCGTCTCTCTTTGTCTTCCCAGCTCTCCAGCGTGCTGTGTTGACATTTAATATTCTTTCTGTCCCTTGTGCTAAGTCCCTCTCATTTCATGGTCTGTCTCTCTAAGCTTGTGACCTTTTGCCTGTGTGTGTGTCCCGCTGTTGGTGGTTTGCATCTTCTGTGCCTCCCTGCGATGCTGTTTCTCCAGCTCTTCCCCTCTCTCCTCTCTCAGATTTTCTTCCCTCTCCATTTCTCCATGTCCCTGACTTGCCTCACATTCATACAGAAAAACCCGGATCCGAGACTTCCCTGGCTGGGTGTGGTGGCACATGCCTGTAATCCCAGTGTGCAGGAGGCCAAGGCAGGAGGATCAAATGTCCAAGCTCACCCCGGGGCCTGGGGTGTAGTTCAGTGGGAAGGCCCTGGCCCCCTCCCTAAAAAATGACCTCCGTGGGGCCAGTACTATCTCAGCCTCTGTGTGCGTGTGCGGATGAAGTGTGGCACTTGCCTGTGGACGTGTGAGGCAGGAGTCTGTGCGTGGGGCTCTATCTTGCTCCTACTGCCTCCTTTTCTCCAGGGTTTTCTTGATTTCCGCTGCTGATGTTGCACACCCTGAGGGTTGGGTGCGTGCGTGCGTGCGTGTGTATGTGCTGTGTGTGGGTTGCATGTGTGGTGTGTGACGTGTGTACACTGCTTCCCTGGCTGCTCACAATGGTTTCTTGCCCATCTTCCCTCCCTTGTGAATTCTCCTGACCGGACCGTGTTCTGGGTGTTCATGTTGAGCCCCCCGTCCTGTGCATGCATATACATACACCCTGTGTTTTCTCTCATCTCTGTCATCTTGGCCTGTTTCTCTTTGGCGTGTTCCAAAAGCTTTGGTTTGCAGAGAGAAAAAGAGACCAGGGGAAAAAAGTGTGTGAGGGGAGGCAGGGATTTAGCTCAGTGGCTCAAGTGCTTGCCTGCTAAGTGCGAGGTCATGAGTTCAATCCCTGGTACCAAAGAGGGGGGAAAAAAAGAGATCGGCAGAGACTGACAAGCAGCAGAAACTTGGAGACGGGGACGGGACCTCGGGGAAGGGACCATGGAGACAGGTGGCAGGAGTCAGGGCACAGGGCTGAGCTCTTTGTCAGTCTGTCTGCATGCAGCCTGGGTGTCGCTGTCCCCAGCCCTCACCTCTCTGGGGCTGTCCACCCAAGGCAGGTCTCCTGGGTCTTGGGCCTGAGCCCTCTGCGTGCGGTCTGTCAGCCTCTGTCTCCTGCCGCTTGTGCTGTGGTCTCATTCAGTGCCGTCTTTCTCCGAGGGTTGCACCCCAGGGTGTGTGTGTGTGTCTACTTGGGACGGCTGCTTCCTCGTGCTGGGAGTGAGTGCTCTGTGTCCCGTGTCCCTGGCCCGCAGGGTCTCCCTTGCTTCTTCCCTCCATCCCATGCTCGCTGCCTTTGGCGTGTGTCATCTGTGTACATTGTGTCTATGCATGCATTTCTCTCTCTCTCTCTCTCTCTCTCTTTTTTTTTTTTTTTTTTGGTGGTACTGGGTGTGGGGCCCAGGGCCCAGGGCCCCATGAACGCCCTGCCACTGAGCTATATGCCAGCCCTTCGTGCATGAATCTCTTGGTCGCCCCTTTTCCCTGGCCCTGGCTCCACTTGCAACCCTGCGCTCCCTCCAGCCTCCACTCAAGGCTGGCCTCACGGACGGTTCCCTTCCACATCCGCTGCACGTCCCTCCGCAGCTCTGCGCCTGTCCCTGCAGGTCCTGTGGCAGGGACGCCCCTCCCCAGCCTCTTCTCCCTCCAGCACTGGGCCTCCATTGCCTACCTGCTGTCTTAGCCTTTCATCCCCTCCCCTGCTCAGATCCTTTGTCTCCCTCACCCTTTTCAGCTGGCTCCAGCCGGACTGAATCCTCACTTCTGCTGCTGCCTGCAGCGCTGCCCTTTTCTTCAGCCTCCCAGTGGTCCCAGTCCTGGATCCCTTGGTGTCAGGTCTCCCTGCACCCTACTCAGTCCTGACCTTGGCCTATCTTTGCCCCGCGCCCAGGCTGGACACTCACTCACGGCTCCCATTATGGCTTTTACAGACCCTGCTTCAGTAAAAGAAAATTAAATGTTTTAACAACATCGGTATAAAGGTGAATATATTAATGTTACTGAAACATTTTCTTGGGGCTGGGGAGG
>RJWM01029812.1:0-23987 GCA_004363535.1 Dasyprocta punctata | reverse complement strand
AAAAAAAAAAAAAATTTACAGGAGTAGCCAGGCATGGTGGCACATGTAATCCCAGCACTTGGGAGGCTGAGGCAGAAAGACTGCCATGAGTTAAGAGGCCAGCCTGAGCTACACAGTGCGTTCAAGGCCAGCCTGAACTACATAGCAAAACCCTGTCTGGAAAAAACAAAAAAAATAAAATAAAATAAAACTACTGGATTAAAAGAAGACTACTCACAACCCTAATATGGTTGCGTATGCCTGTACTCCCAGTATTCCACAGGCTGAAGCATGAAAATAACCTAAGGGCATAGGGATGCAGCTCAGCAGCACAGTGCCTGACTGGCAAGCACAAGGTCCTGAGTTTGATGTCCAGTATCAAAAAAAACAAAAATCATGTGAGCTCCTAGGTGTTCAAAGGCAGTATGGGCAACACGGCAAGAGCCCATTTCATCAAAACAGTATGTATTCATTATGAAAATATATTAATTGACCAAGGAAAGAAATATTCTATCATTAATCATGGAATTTAATAAATTAAGGTACCCACGGAAACTAAAAGATCCAATATTATGAAACATTTCTCCCAAAATGTTAAGGGGCAACAAAAACAACATTACTAAAAGAAAATTGAATAGCACATTATAAACGTGTAATTTTTCCCTAACCAGTATGATCTGACTGTAACTAATTATATTTTCATATCTATCTCATATAAAAGTAAAATAGGAAGGAGTGGCATTATCATTGACACATTTTAAATCTCAAAGTGCTCACAGAAAGAGAAGACCAGAAGAACCATATTCCCTCAGAAAAATAATTATCTGCTCATTTAAAATTCAAACAGAATGAGAAAATGAATGTATGAGAACAAAAGAACTGTAAAACTTTCTAAATAAGCAATGTGATGGAAACATAACTTAACTTTCTAAATTACAATGGCCACATCAGTCTCCACTGAATACTCATGTCCACTATCCAGAACCCAGCTAAACAAATATGACGCCTAAGCTTTATTTTATAGTGGTGTTAGTACACGTACAACAGCCACTTGCTATAGAACAGACCCAGTCAGCAGTACAGAAGTTCACAGCTTCAGCAAAGTTGTAGCCCTGGTTAAATCCAGAATGATAGGCACGAGGAAATGTCACAACAAACTCGCCTGCACACTGATTGGTCCTGTATACCTAAATGAAAATTGAGAACAAGGATATTAAAAAAAAAAAAAAAAAAGCAAGACATTTTATCAGTCAGACAGTTGTAGAAGTATTTTCTAAAACTGAAAATAATACGATTAACTTATGCAAACCAAAAACAATGTGAAGCTTTTAATAAGTAGCCAGAATTCTTCTTGCTTAAAACTGTCACTGATACAAATAATTCATGACAAAATAAGCAGCCAAAAAATTTCCAAAGGGAAAATGTGACTCAATGATAGCTTAATAAGATATTTATAATTAAGGAAATTTTTTATTCCTGGGTTGCAAATAGTGTGAAAAAATGGAATTTCTCACTATCTTTAGTTAATTTTTTTGGTAAATGAATTAGCTCATATACTGTATGAGATAGCCTCAAAATCAGTTTCCCCAAATGTTACTTTGTTTTATGGTAACACTATGACTTTTAAAAAAAGTCAAATCTGTGGCTCAAGCACTTGCCTGGTGAGTGTAAAGTCAAGAGTTTGATCCCTGGTGAAAATAAATAAATAAAAAGTCAAATCCATGTCATGTTGTTCTAACTATAAATTTGTTAATGTGTGGCCCTCAGAAACACTGTCCTATGGGATCTTAAGCATGTAATGTTTAGGAAATACTGAAATATATCCAGGTTTTAGGAAAAAAAAATTTTAAATGTCGTAAGTTGTAATATAAATACACTCTGTTTTCGTTTTTTAGTACTGGGAATTGAATACAGGGTCTTCACAGAGCTACATCCTCCCTTTTTTGAGAAAGTCCCACCCCTCTTTTTTTGAGCAAGGAAGACCTCACTAAGGTCTTCTAGACTGGGCCTGAATTTGGGATCTTCCTGCTTCATTCTTCCAATGTGCTGATATTACAGGCATGCAATACTGTACCCGACTAGTTCACTCTTTAGAGACCAAACAACACTAGAAATGTTTGCTTTCTTTTTTTGTGGTGGTACTGGGGATCGAACTCACAACCCTGCGCCTGCCAGGCAGGTGCTTAAGTCACTGAGCCAAACACTCGGCTGTAGTTTTTTGAGACAGGGTCGCACTATGTAGTTCAGATTGGCCTTACGCTCACGGTGTAGCCCAAGCTGGCCTTGAACTCACAACACTACGCCTACCTCAACCTCCCTAGTACAATACAAAAGTTATTCAATCTACTTTCTCATCTGAAGTTTAATAAATATTTGATTATATGTAGCAAACTTGTTAAATTTATACTTTATCAGGTTGTAGTAGTTTAAATTTGAGAATTATTTTAAAAACTAATATGAAAGAAGAAAACATACTCGTAGTATATTTGTAGTTCATTATCATATGTTAAAGGTGGTGACGTCTTTATGTAAAAAGGGTAAGTTATTAGAGCTACCACTTTAAAAATACCTGTTTTTGGTTAAACAAAGGTAATAAAAAACATGAGATTTTTGTTCAAAACAGGATATAATGGTTCACAGAAAACAGAAGGCTATTTGAACAGGTAACTATACATAAGGTATGATTCATACTTTAAAACATACCTCCTAATCAGATAAAAATTGTTCCCCACGAAGTAGAAATTCTAACTTGGCTAGGAGATAACATAACTTTTCACTTCCAGTAATAGAATAAAGCATACACATGATTCTATCTAACCAAGAGCTAAAATTATTTCAAAAATACTAAAAGGAACATGCCTGTAATCCTGGCACTCAGAGGCTGAGGAAAGAGGATTAAGGCCAGCTTGGGCTACACAGCAAGACACTGTCTCAAAAAAACAAAACAAAACAATAATAAAACTACTAAAAGGAGACACAAAGACTCACAGGCACACCATGCTCCATTAGCACATTGGGGTTCATGATGGTGACTAACTGATGTAGCAGATCAGGCTGGGACTCAAATAACTCAGGGGCCAGCTTCCTCATCACCTCCTCCAGTTGTTCTGCAGCATGAGATGGCACACCATACCATGTTTTTGGCTCTCCCCTAGCAAAAGAAGTAACTGTTGAGCTAAGTAGAGCACGGTACCAATGAGATAAGAGTCTTCAATTCATGCCTACTAGATTATAGTTAACTGTGTATTATTTTCTAACTCAAACCCATTAAATTATAATCACTGTGTCTTATTCCATGGCCACAGAATTTTGCCAATCATTTCATAAATCTGTGCTATTATTCATAAGAGGAGCTAGGGCAAGAGTATATGGATAGGTAGTTAATTATCACTTCTACTAGAAAGCAACTCAAAGCATATAAACTCTTCAAAGAGATTGGTAATTGTATATTTAAAGAAGACACTACATGAAAAGTAAACACTGATCTAAAGGGTACTGATGTACTATCTTGATTTATAGTCCACTAGACATTCCAGTTATCTCCACAATAATCAAAGTAAAAACTCAACGGTCTCCAGAATATCTGTAATTTCACTGAGTTCAATGTACTATCCAAGGAAATAAGCTACTCACACATACTTTAAAAGGGTAGGTATCCTTAGATGCTTCACCTTTCCTCCACAATATATTATCCTACTTTTAGGTAGAAAATACTTTTGAAGTCAGTTCTCCCTAATATTATTACACCTTTAAAAAAGACTAGGACTGGAGACATAACTTTGTGGTACAGTATGTGCTTAGCATGCACAAGTCACTGGATTCAATCCTCAGCACTAAAATAAATAAATAGTTCAGTAAGTATGTATGCCATACTGATCAAGGATATACATACCAGTGCAAGTAGTTAATGGAGTAACTCCAGTGATCTTCAATGTGCCAGCAAAAAGAAGAGAAACACATTCCCACATAGAGCCATGGCACCTTCATACCAGAAATATCTACATTAATGTGTGCAAGAACAGACTGCTCCAGGACAGGCATGTTATTCAAATTCCAACCAGAAAGTGCATACTCCTGTTAAAAAAAAAAATTGGTTAAAAAAGATCAGAAATGACAAATACTCAACAGAAATTTCAAGAAAAGTCTCTCAAAAAAACCTGATAGAATCTGTTTTTTGTTACCTGATACATATAATTCATCTAATTAGAAATTTAATCCTATCTCAGTCCAATTTTTTTCTCAGATTTCCCCTTATTTCAGATACCTCTGATTTACTTTGTTTTTTGTTTTGTTTTGCTTTGTTGTTGTTTTTCTCTGATTTACTTTGATGCACGTAAGCAAATCTTATTACTCGCTAGCCCTCCAACAAGACAGGGTGAGACCCATTTTATCAGGTCTTACTACATTTCTACTTAATTCCCAGTGGAATAACTTCCCAATATTCTGATAACTGTATTTATAGAGTGGTGCTACACACTGTGAAGATGAAACACAAGAAGACACCTAATCTTAAATTCGTGACAAAACTGAAAGCTAGTATGATGCAGAAAGTCACCACCCCCCCATTACAAAAGTATCTAGAAAAATTGGGTAAATATAATACTGTTTCATAACTAAACTTGAAAGAAAAAAGAATTCCTAGTTTCCAGAAGCAGAGATTGCAAAGCCAAAATAAAAAAGAAAGTTTTAGCCGGGTGTGGTGGCGCACGCCTTTAATCCCAGCACTCGGGAGGCTAAGGTAGGAGGAGCACTGTGAGTTCGAGGCCGGCTTGGGCTACAACGGGAGCGCAAGGCCGGCCTGAGCTACACAGTGCGACCCTGCCTCAAAAAACCAGGGTCAGGATTTTGGCTCAGTGGCTTACGTGCCTGTCTGGCAGGCACAAGGCTATGAGTTCAATCCCCAGTGCTGCAAAAAAAAAAAAATAAATAAAGTTAAGTTTTGTTAAGAGTTTTCACACATCTCTGAAACAATATGAGGTACAGACTTTAAACGCTTAGCATCTTAAATAGAACATTCTTAAAGTGAGGATCACAGAATCCATGAAGTCTATTACTGTTATTACTATTATTATTATTACTTTCACTATAATTATAAAATATTATCTGCCGTTTTCACTATCACCCTTTAGCAACACAATCTGAGTTTTCCAGTGGAAACATGGTGTGAGATAGCATAGGAGAGTGAACGCAGAGACAGAAATGATAATCCAACTGCCTTCCATTAGAAAGTTAATAACTGAACATGGATGCCAGTTTACTGAGGGATGAAGGTTTATTACCATTTTTGGTACCAGGAATCAAACTCAGAACTGTGCTTGAAAGGCAGGTTCTATGCCACTGAGCTATATTCCCAGCCCCTGAAGGTTTATTACTGTATTTACTTTTATATGTTTAGAAGTTTCCACAGTAAGAGAAAAAAATTCTCAAGGTTAAACAGCCAACAGCAGAGCTAAAGAGAGAAATCAGTGAACTAACAGATTTGAGAAAATCATCTATAATGCAGCAAAAAGATATGGAAACTAAGAAAGTAAAGAGCCATGAAAGACAGAAGAAGAGAACCTAATGTTAGTTTAACTAGGAATTCCCAAAGAGAAATAACTAAGAGCCATACACGGTGGTGCACATCTGTCATCTCAGTCCTTGGGAGGCTGAGGCAGGACCTATTATAGTTTAACACTCTCTGGGCTACACAGTGAGTTCAAAGTCAGCCTGGACTACATCTGGAGACCCTGTCTCAAAACACTTAGAAAGAAAGACAGAAAAGGAAGGAAGGGAAGGAAGGAGGGAAGAATACATTTGCCAGCTGGGGATGGTGATGCATACTGTACTGGGTGATATGCTATGTACCCCCAAGTCCTCATGTACTTTTGATGGGGCTGAGTCTGACGCTTGTGATCAGTTTGTTGTCTAGTGCCAGGATTAATGACATGACTGCTACACCCACCCAGGGGTGGAGCTGAGATACAGTGTAAGGGAAGGCGGGTCTTCCTCTTGCACTTCCGTGCTTCCGCCCTCTCTCCCTCGCCAGTGCGCCTTGCAGCTTGCAGCCACCATGACGGCAGCCCCACCACCCCATGCTGACTTGGAGCCAACTAATGGACTGAAACTCCCAAGAAACTATAAGAATAAACCTTTCCTTCCCTAATTTTGGGCATCAGGTATTTTGTCTCGGCAATGAGTAAAAAGTAACTAAGACACATACCTATAATCCCAGCACTCGAAAGGCTAAGGCAAGAGGATTGTCACCTGTAGTTTTTTGGTTATTTCATTTTTTTGAGATAGAGTCTCACTCTATAGTCCAGGCTGGCCTTGAACTCATGGTAATCCTCCTGCCTCACCCAGCAAGACCTTGTCTCAAAGCCGGGGGTGGTGGGGCACACCTGTAATCCCAGCAGCACTCAAGAGGCTAAGGCAGGAGGATCATTCCAAGTGTGAGACCAGCCTAGGCTACAAAGTGAGCTCAAGATCAGCCTGACCTGCATAGTGAGACCCTGTCTCAAAAACACAAAAGAAAAAAAAAAAAGAAAAAGAAAAAAAAAGACCTTGTCTCAAAAGAAAAAAAATCTACACATAAAAAACTTACTACACAAAGCACATATGTATATTAAATTCCAAAATGCACATATCAGCATAGACAGTTCTTTAGAGGACAATAAAATAGTAATCACCAATGGGCTTTATACATTAGAAAAGCATCATGAAAAGGAAGATCCCAAGTAGAGCCTTGAAGGATACATAATATTCAAATAGAAGCTACAAGTGAAGTTTAGTGGTACATGTGCAAAAGGTCCAGTCCCCTACACTCAAAAACAAAAGCAGCATTCTAAGAGAGTTACAGGAATGCAAAAGGTAAATTACAAAGATACAATACACTAGTCTGGCTGCTGAAGTACAGAGTAAGAGCCGTACTCACTCAAAAATATAGGAAATAGGACCAGAAAAAAACATTGGATATTTACTGTTAAGTTTTGGGATAAGAAGTTAAGAGTTTATCCTATATTCAAAAGGAAAATAAAACAGATTTTGAAAAATGAAACTATGATAAGCAGAATCTTTTAAAAAAAAGTATCTTTAAATATTTTGAAATTTGATTATAGAAATTTCAAACACAAAGTACAGAGTTTCCCATGAATCTTAAAACTTTAAGTGAAGGCAATGCCTACCAAAACTGCCAAAAGAATTACAAGGTATAATAAAAAAAATGGTGATTTAAAAAAAAAATTTTTCTTTTATAATAAAAGACACAAGCCTTTAATCCCCCATACTTACCCTTTGTTCCTGCCACTTTCTGAAGCACATTTAAAGCAGGCTTCTGTGTCTTTAATGAGGTGCCAAATGCCACTAAAAGGCAGGCTCATAAAAACATTATACTGTTTCTTCACCCACCTTGTTTACTGGATCTGACATCATGCAACTTCTGGTTCTTCCCCAAAGACAAAATGACTATGACAAGTAAACATTTTGAATCTGTTCAGGACATCAAGGAAGTCAGGACAGTGCAATTCAAAGACACTCACCAAAAAGGTCTTCCATGACTGCTTCAGAAAGTGGAAAGAACGATGGTATACATGTGTTCAAAGCGAGGGGAGTATTCTATGGAGATTAATGGCAATGTGCCTTTTACCTTAATAAATTTTTAGAAATTAAACATTGCATTTTTTATCATGTTCCATATGTGGAAAAGAATAATACTGCAGACTTGAGACTGCTATCTTCCAAAAAGCCTGTCAAACTTTGGCTCTTGGCTGGTATCTGGAAATGTGAATGATGAACAGTTCCCTACACTAATAGAAAATCTTTCCTCTATGGTAAGAGTGGCTCACAGTGCCTGGACTATACAATAAGCTTTATGCTGAACACCAGCTTTCCTTTTGGGTGTCTGGAATTTTGGTATATGGCAAAAGGTGTTCATGTCATTAGCACCAAATAAAAACCTTGGGCACAGAGCCTCTAATGAGCTTTCCCGGTATACAACATTCCACATATGTTGGCACAATTTGAATATGGAGTAATCAGACATCTTTTTAAAACGAACTCTTAAATTACCGCCAATTATAAAAGACAAGAAAAAGTAGCAGAGACAAAAGAAAAATGATCAGTTCAGTTTCACACACCTCTGTGTTGCAGAGGACATCATACATGCATACATGAAAGACTGCCTACACAACCACTGAAGGAAACTTATTTCAAAACTATCAATAAAATTTTTTATTTCAAAAATAAAAAGTTACTGTCTAGATCTTTTTTTACATTTATTTATTTTTAGATTTTAGAACAGAAAGAGCTAAGCAAACATTTTAAACTTATATTAATGTTTTAAACTAATTTAGTTTTCAAATTTAGTTTTGGGGGGATTTTTTGGTTGGGTGGGTGGTTTTTCTTTGTGTGTGTGTGTGTGCTGGTAGTGGTGCTAGGGATTGAACTCAACACCTTTGTACTGACCTGTGTCCCCAACCCTTTTTTATTTTGTGACAGGATCTTGCTAAGTCACTAAAATGCCTAGGATGACCTCAAACCCATGAACTTCCTGCCTCAGCTTCTCAAATGCTAAAATTATAAGTATGTACCACACCTAAGCTCAGAGTTAGATAATTTTTAAAGGTATTTTGAATTCATGTGATTTTTGTTATTGCTATTTTCTTTTATTTTTCCTGTTCAGTGCTAGAGATCAAATATATATTAGGTAAATGTACTTACCACTGAGCTACAGCCCCAGTTCTGAATTTGTTGTTTTTAAAACTGAAAACTATCAGACATAGTGGAACACAACTGTAATTCCAGCACTTAGGAGGATGAGGTAGGAAGACTGACATGAGTTCAAGGCCAGTGTGGGCTACATAGTGAGCCTAAGGGAAGCCTAAAGTACATTCTGAGACCGTCTCAAAACTAAATAATAACTGAAAATTATTTGTATTGTCCAAAGCCAACATATTTAATATTTTACATTGACATGAACCTTAAAATTAAAAAAAAGTCAATAGGCCTGGTGGTGCACATTTGTAATCCCAGGCCTCAGGTGGCTGAGGCAGGAGGACTGACACAAGTTTGAGGTCAACGTAGGCTACATAGTTCAACGTCAGCCTGAATTGCATAGCAAGAATCTGTCTCAAAAAAAGTCAATTAAAAAAAAAAAAGATTAAACAAAGGTGGTTTTCTATGAGAAAACTAAAAAAAGTTCAGGATGTAGCTCAATGGTAGAGTGCTTGCCTAGCATGCACAAGGCCCTGGATTCAATCCCTAGTACCACTCAAAAAAAAAAAAAAAAAAAAAAGCTAGAAACCTTGGGGGCTATCAAAATATAATCGATCTACTACAGATAATACTATGTGTACCTCTTCTTCTGGCAACATCTTTCTCCGACCATCCTTCACAGGAAACCCACTTCCAAAGTCTTTGGAGGAGATATCAGCTCCATACTCTACAATAACATCTTCTTCAATGCTGCTAACCAGCCGCCAGAATTCCTTTTCTACTAGTTCTGTGGGAACCATCTACACAGAGAAATAAAGATGACAGATTATTAACCCACCATAACTATAATCTACTATAACATAATACGTAAGCCAGGTAAAAACAAGCTCATGATGAAATAAAAAAGTTTCATAGAGCAGAAATGCTCTAGTTTCATACAGCAGAAATGACTCTTATTCTAGCTTTTTTCATTAAGAATGGGGGAAAGCTAAAGGTAACTTGGATATTTAGAAAAACATAATGAATTTGAACCGCTTTGTTCTAAAAGCAGCTATTTCCCAACTTTAAAGGACAAAGATGAACCAGGACATCAGGAAGGACCAAGGAACTGAAAATAACTAGGCCAAATTTTTAGCCAGGC
This sequence comes from Dasyprocta punctata, assembly GCA_004363535.1. Lineage (NCBI taxonomy): Eukaryota > Metazoa > Chordata > Mammalia > Rodentia > Dasyproctidae > Dasyprocta > Dasyprocta punctata. Next base: position 14,176 of record RJWM01029812.1, on the reverse strand, counting down.
ATGCTGGTGCACACCTGTAATCCTAGCACTCAGGAGGCTGAGGCAAGAGGATCATTACAAGTTCAAGACCAGCCTGTGGCCTTTGTGTGTCCAAAGGTCAGCCTGCATAGTGAGACCCTGTCTCAAAAAATAGGGCCAGGGATTTAACTCAGTGGCGTGAGTGCCTGCCTGGCAGGCATGAGGTTGTGAGTTCGATCCCAGGTACCAAAAAAAACCCCAAATTTTTAATAGCCTTAGCCAATTTTTTTAGCACCGCATTGCTAGGAATTTACAAAGCCCAAAGCGAATCATATATTACAATTAGGGAAACACAGCTGGGCATGGTGGCACATGCCTTTAATCCCAGCACTCAAGAGGCTGAGATAGGAGGAGTGTTATGAGTTCGAGGCCGGCTTGGGCTACAATGTGAGTGCAAGGCTGGGCTGAACTACATAGTGCGACCCTGTCTCAAAAAACTAGGGCCAGGAGTTTGGCTCAGTGGGTTAAGTGCCTGGCTGGCAGGCACGAGGTTGTCAGTTTAATCCCCGGTGCCCCCCCCAAAAAAATCAAGGAAACAAAAGCAGTGACAGTCAAATATTTCATGCTTCTCTGTAAAAGAATACCCACAGAAGAATAAAGAAACAATTCAAGCATCAAAATAGATTTCTCTAAAGGAGAATACAAACTCCATATTAAGAGAGTGAAAGAAACAAAGAGGTACACTGGTATATCCCTGTAATCCTACCACTCAAGAAACTGGGGCAGATTGCTGCGAGTTCTAGGCCAGCTCAGGCTACATAGTGAGTTCAAGACCCATCTGAACTACATAGTGAAACCCTGTTCCAGTGAGTGAATGAATGAAACAGAATGTAAGATCTTTAATTTTAAGATTCAGGATTCTCTCATTTTGTCCCTCTTTTCTACAAAGTATGAAAAATTAAAAAGGAAACCAAAAGCTTTAGACTTAGAAAATATCTTTGTACCTCTCCAAACTAGCTTAAAAGACTTTACTCACATGGACTGGCATATTGAAATAATCGGACTTAAAATTATCTGCCATCTCTCCAAAGCTCTGAAGTGTATACTCTCGTATGGCTTGTTCAAATCCAAAGGCTTCTCGAGGTTTGTTACATTCCTGGGAAGAAAAAAATAACTAAGATTAACTCAGTAAAACTATAATTCAAAAAGCACTAAAATCTAAGTGCAGTGGTGCATGCCTGCAGTCCTAGCACTCTGGGAGGCAGAGGCAGGATCTCTGGTTCAAAACTACAGCTCTTGCCTGGTAAGCGTGAGGTCCTGAGTTTGATTTCCTGTACCAAAAAAAAAAAAAAAAAAAGTGGGTAATTCAGCCACATGCTGTATCAAACTGGGGAAAAGGGAAGGAGGAAGGAGAGGAAGGAAAAGGGAGGGGAGGAGAAAAAGGGAGCAAAAAAGGAGGAGAAGAAAAGAAGAGGAGAGAGAGGGAAGAGGGGAGGGAGGAGGAAAAGAGGAAAAAAAGGAGGGGAAGGGAAGAGGGGACAGAGAAGAACAAGGAGAATAAAAGAGGAGAGGAAGGAAAGAGAAAGGTAGGGAAGGAGAGTGAGGGATGGGAAGGAGACTGAGAGATGGGAAGCAGAAGAGGAGCACGAAAAAGAATAAAAGGAGAGAGTGGGCCTGGGATTTAGTTCAGCAGCACAAACACCTGCCTGGCAAGTGTAAGGTCATGAGTTCGATCTCTGGTACCAAAAAAAAAGTATCTAGAATAAAGGGAGAGAAGAGAGAGTAGAGGGGGAAGAGGGGAAGGAAGATGGGGAGAGGAGAGGTAGAAGAGGGAGGGACTAAAGCTCTTAGGTAGTATTTTGATTATTTCCTTGGGTAAAACAAATTTAATCAATCCTAAACACAACAAAAAAAGTATTATAGTAGTCGTTTGCAAAATAGTGTAAGGAAATAGTACACTACAACTTCAACTCTTATTTTCACAGACTTCCAATAACAAGACAGTTTGATGTTGGCATTATGCTCTGCCACGCAGACAACAGCTGGAGGTCTACTAACAGGGAATCAAGTCCCAGGATGTCTTTCATTTTGGCATCCAGTAATCTGATCATAGAGAAAATAAGTATTCATGGAGGGGAAAAAAAGCTTGTGGATATTAGAATAACCACTGCATTGCTAAGATTTCTGCCTAGGAAAATGGTTTGCTCACACTGACATGGTAATTACCATGACCAATGTCTTTTTTTTTTTTTTTTGCGGCACTGGGGATCGAACTCACAGCCTCATGCCTGCCAGACAAGTGCTTAAGCTGCTGAGCCAAACCCCCAGCCCTAGTTTTTCTTTTTGAGGCAGGGTCACACTATGTAGCTCAGACCGGCCTTGTGCTCACACTGTAGCCCAAGCTGGCCTCGAACTCACAATGCTCTGCCTACCTCAGCCTTCCGAGTGCTGGGATTAAAGGCGTGCGTCACCACACCTGGCCATGACCAATGTCTTAACACTAGCATTTGTTAGTGCAAAACTCTGAATCCTCTAACCTTGAGGACAATGGTAAGTAATAATTCCTAGACCATAAAAGACCTCTGAATGTGTCTAGATACACCCAGCCAACTTCTCTTTGATATCCTATCATGACATTTTCTTAAAATAAGTAAACAGACCAGGCTTTTGTAACATCATTGTTTTTCAATACGAAAAATTTAGTATAATCAAGTCAAGATGTGCAAAAGGTAAAAGACACCAACCATCAGTTTATTTAACAGAATGAAAACTTGAATAAATCCCATGTTTTAGAACTTCATGTCTGATTATAGCTTCATTTTTAAAAAGACCTACAGCTTTTGTTCATTTTTATTCCAGCCAAAACAAATACTATGAGTCTGAACTGAAATCTCATTCAACTGAGACAATAAATAGAAATGCCTCACCAATAGGAGAAAAAGAAATTTTGAAGGCAAGTTGCCATAGTATGGTTGTTACATTTCTATTCAAAACAGCTCTTTTTTAAAACCATGGAACAGTTCAACTCTAAAAAACAAAAAGAAAGTACAACAAGCTTTGGGGAACCTATTTACATGTGTGTGTACGTGAATGCATTACTTTTTTTTATTAGAAAAGTATCCATAAAGTTTAGGCTTGTACCTCAGCGACACACTTAGGGCACCTCCAGTCTCCCTTGGGAACATCAGGTAGTGGTGGAATTAGACAAAATGTATGATAGCTGTCATCACATCCATCACACAAAAGCAATTTATCTTCATTATTTCCTCGACCACAAAACATACATACATAGAGATCAACCTGTTAAAATAAACAATAAAAGTCTAGTTTCTGTAACAGAGAATATTAAATTACCAGAATGTCTTCAAAACAGACAAAATGTTCACTAAAACATAAATTAACTTAAATCCTGAATATCAACTTTAATACTTTAACATTTTTAATAGAACTTCCTAAATTTTTCTCTAGAGCTTCTACCAACAAACTAATAAAAGCATATCAAATTGTTAAAGAAACACTACAAATCTAGATGAAAAATTAATTTGTTATTTTTTTAAATGCTGCTCTTTCTAGATATAAGTACCCTTGGTAAAGAATAAATGCTGAGAACTTCCTATAATAATTTACAAATATCCATGAGCATCTATCAGAATTGGTTCAAAGATTCTCCCTACCCACACCCACACCCACGCCTACACTCAGCCCTGTGGATACCAAAATCCACAGATGCTCAAGTAAGCATATACAATGGCAAAATATTTAGCTATAATATTATATGCACAGCCTCCAATATATTTTAAGATATCTCTAGATTACTCATAATACCTAGTACAACGTAAATACTATGTAAATAGTTATACTGTTGCTCAGGACAAGAACAAAAGTCTGTACCTGTTCAATACAGACACAATTTTCAAAAACATATTTCAATCTATACTTCGTTAAATCCGCAGATGTACAACATGAAGATACAGAGGGCCAGCTGTATACAGATTCACACTTACTCTCTCACTTAATCACCCATAAGATATATGACTTAGGGACACATTCTATACACATGAAACAAAGCAAGATTAACATTACAAAAACCAAAGCTGTAACTTTAGGTTTGCTATCAAGTCTTCTAACCAAATAAGCCAATTAAACAACACACAAGAATATACCAAGGTAAAAGTGCAAACCAAAATTAAAATAAATCTTTTCCCTCCTAACATATCCCAAAGCACTTACAAAGTTAACAGAGAGAGTTCCTTTCCGTTGTCTCATTTGCATGTTAAATGCGTCTGACCTGTTGGTAACTTTTCGTCTTCGGGTGACCTCATCTTGAAATAAAAAGTTATATAATAATAGTAAAAACTAATGTTGAGAGCTTACTATGGACCAGACACTATTTAAAATTATTTAAATTAGTTTTTAAAAATCTCACAACACTATAAAGTAGATATATTACTATCTGTGGTTGAAGACAAAGAACCTAAAGTGTACAGAAGTTGGATAATTTGCTCAAAATTACAGTGCCAGTCAGTGACAGATTTGGGATTCTAATTGAGGTAATTAAGCTTCAGACAGTTTAACCATTGATACCATACTGTCTGTATGTAGTAGTTACTACATACTGCCTGGGTGTATGCTTTACAGGTACTCTCAAATTAACCAGGGATTAATTTTTATGATCACTGCCAGCCAAAACAATAATTTAAGTTTTAAGATCACTGCCAGCCAATGCGAAAATTTCAAGAATGACAAAGTACTTAATTCTTAAAAAGGTAATTAAAAACATTATAATGTATTTAGTAAATCCTATTAAACAGAATGTTCTGAGAATGATGGAACAATTATTATCTGACCTTCTATAGTTCAGTCTAAGATCTGAATTATGATTAAACTATCCATATCATAGTGCATAATTAACATATGTGACTACAGCAGCTTACTAAATTCTTATAGTATAAGCAAAACATGCCGAACTTATTCTTTGTTAAAATGAGGGTTTTTGTGGGGGTCTTTTGTTGTTTTGTTTTGTTTTGTCTTCCACTGGCACTAGGGATGGAACCCAGGGCCTCACACAGGCTAAGCAAGCATCCTACCACAGAGTAACATCCACCCTAAAATGACTTCTAAAATTGACCTATTACATAGGGAAAATAAAACCTGATTTTTACATTAGCAATTCTCACAAGAATTTCAAATACAAGCTGAAAAGCACTAAGTTCATTGAAAAAAGTTTTTTTAAAAGAGTATTACAGTGCTGGCCATGGTGGCATATCCCTTAATCCCATCACTTGGGAGGCTAAGGCAGGAGGATGGCTGTAAATTCCAGGCCTGTCTCAGTAACATAGTGAGTTCAAGACCAGCCTGAACTTCACAGCAAAACCCTGTCTCGAAAAACAAAAAATAAATGGTATGATAACAAATTGAGGGCAATTATTAAAATATATAAATATACAGTGGTTAGAATTTAAATGTTCTAAGATCTTCTCAATATATTTTCATACTAAAAGTTGAAGAATCCTCTATTTACCTTTTAATTTAAAAGTTATGAACATTCAATCATTAGATAAAAACCAATAATTGTCTCATTACTGGTGAAACTAAACTAGCCTTTAGAAACTGTAATCAATTTCTGTGATGTGTATCAGACATGGAGAAGGAAAATTCTCTCTTCTAAATCATAAAAATTGAATATGATATTGCTCCTCACACCTTAAGATATCTGCCATCAAATGACAATGCATAAATACCATTTTGTAAGTTTATAATTCTCAAGAAATTCCCAGCACAGACTGAAATTCAAGTATAACTTAATCTTCTTACAACTATACTATTACACTTCATCTCTGTTCATGACCAATAACAGATTTTACCTTCTTTATCTTTTGTTCCAGCTGTCAGGCCCACGACCTTGGGTCCAGCCCCAAAGATCTGAAGTTTCTTCAATTCTGTGTTTTTGTTCATTTCTCCAGATTCTGACTAAAAGACAGCAAACAAAATCCACATTAGTGGCCAGGGATTTAGTTCAGTGGCATAAATGCCTGCTTGGCAAGCGTGAGGTCGTGAGTTCGATCCCCAGTACCAAAATCCGTATTAGCATAATTATCTTGATTCATGATTACTTTTCTTTAAGAAATGAAGTCTTGCTATGCTGCCCAGGATGTCCTCAAACATCTGGGCATAAATAATCTTGCTGCCTCTGTCTCCTGGGTAGCTGGGAATAGAGACATGTACTAACATACATAACTCGTATATTATGTTATGACCCCAATAAAGTTCAAAATCCTCTTCAAAATGAAGGAAGAGCTGGGGTGGCGGGGTTAACACACCTGTAATCCCAGCACTAGGGAGGTTAAGGCAAGAGGATTACTGTGAGTTTGAAGCCAGTCTGAACTACACAGTGAGTTCAACACCAGCCTGAAAGGCATAGCGAGACCCTGTTTCAAAAAAAAAAAAAAAAAGAAGAGTGCTTCTCTCTAAATCTACTCACTGCCTCATCTATAAAAGTTTAAAACAGTCACCAAAGCAGCATGCAATACCCGCATTCCTTTCCACAAAATACTTATCTTTAAAGTATAGTTGTTGATTTGGCTCTGGCTAGAGACAGACACTACCAGTTATTAGGTAACAAATATTCCCACTTCTAACTTGCTAATGGATACCAGTCTTTAATTAGAGGATAATACCTGTCTTAAATGATGAATCATGACTGCCCTAAAATAAAAATGCTAGTCTCGTTTCTCTTTGTAGCTACATACTTAGCTAGGAGTAGGGATGTGGCCCAATTTTAGCTTGTAACCCATAAGGTTTACTGGAAGACTTAGGGAAAATTTTTTAATCCAATAAAAAGGAAAGCCCTCAAAGACTAAGTCCTTTTGCCCCTACTCCCTTCTTCCTGCCAGAAAACTCAGTGCTGGACTCTGTAGTAGTCACCGTACAATGGAGGACCGCAAGGTTGAGCCCACCCTGGGTAATTTAGTAACTTAGTGGAACCTTGTCTCCAAATTTAAAATAAAAGTGCTGGGAATGTAGTTAGGTGTGAAGGCCCCAGGCTTGATACCCAGTGCCTCCCAAAAAAGGAGCAAAAAGATAAGAAAAGAGCCTGGGTCCTTCATGACAATACAGACATGCAATAGCAATCTTAGAACTACCTTCTTCTAAAAAAAAAAAAAAACACTTTTTTTGTGACAAGGCCTCACTATGTAGTTTGGATTGGTTTTGAACTCCAGGCTGCTCTCAACACAGCAATCCTCCTACCTCACCCTCCTAAGTGTTGAGATTACAGGCATGTACCACTATATCCAGCTAAAATTCTTATGTTGAAAATGTGTTTTTATGTGAAGAATTTATCACTAATGTTTAAGCTACTGTCATCTGGCATTCTATCCCTCAAAGGTGAGAGCATCCTAACAAGTATCTGTGTTAAATCTTGAATTCGGATAAATCATAATCTCTGAAGGCAGACAAATTAAATGACTAAAATTTATTTTAATTGTACACATAAGAATAAATAAGAATAAAAATAAATCAGGAAGCCGGGCATGGTGGCGCACGCCTTTAATCCCAGCACTCAGGAGGCTGAGGTAGGAGGAGCATTGTGAGTTCGAGGCCGGCTTGGGCTACAACGCGAGCGCGAGGCCGGCCTGAGCTACAATACACAGTGCGACCCTGCCTCAAAAAACCAGGGACAGGAGTTTGGCTCAGTGACTTAAGCGCCTGTCTGCCAGGTGCGAGGTTGTGAGTTCAATCCCCGGTGCCGCAAAAAATAAATAAATAAATAAATAAATAAGGATAAAATAAAGATTATTTTATACACGTTATGGTCACATAAAAAAATTCACAAAATCCTAATTAAAAAACACAAAAAACAAAACCAAAATCGCATTCCAAAATTTGCTTCTAAACTCTTGTAGACAGATTTGTTTATACTAAGCCTCTACAGTTAGTCAAATAATAATACTACACACTCTTTACCACTATTTTACTAGAGTAGATAATGACAAAAGCAAAAACATATAAATAACTCAATTTGCCCTTCCCATGAGCCGGTAGAAGCCATGTGGGTCCAGGAAGGAAAAACAATAAGCCAATTGACCCTCCTACAAGACAAACATTGCTCCCCCGCCCCCGCCCCCCAAGCAACCAGCTGATTTGGAGGAAGGCAGGCTGAGCTGACAGCAACTGAGGTACAAAAACAACTTAAGCTGGCCAGTGATTTAGCTCAGCGGCATAAGCACCTGCCTTGGCAAGCACAAGGTCATGAGTTCAATCCCCTGCACAAAAAACAAAACAAAACAAAACAAAACAAAAAAAACCACAACTTTATGCTTGTATAGTTTGACCGACTTTGCAGGTCTACAGCCAATAGTCTGAGCATCTAATGAGAGGATAACAATATGTAATACAGCAAATATGGGGGATTTCCTTCTGTCTTATCTTGGAAATCCAATACTGTTTGGTGTTGTTTTGCTCTGTTTCATTGTTTTGTTTTATTTCATGTTCTGTTTTGATTGGTTTTATTCTGTTTTGTTTGATTTTCTTATGTCTGATGGTATCAGCAGCAATTTTGAAGACAAAAAGAGGCATTATGGTAGCCATTATTGATTTCCTATTATCCTGTTTTGAAGTCCTGTATCACTTTCACTGTTTTGTTTTGATTGGCTTTAATCTGTTTTATTTTGTTTGGTCTTATTCTCTTTAAAATAAAATTTTTAAAAATATATGTAAATCTTGCCAGGTGTGGTGGCACAGGCCTTTAATCCCAGCACTCGGGAGGCTGAGGTAGGAGGAGCGTTGTGAGTTCGAGGCCGGCTTGGGTTACAATGTGAGCGGCAAGGCCAGCCTGAGCTACACAGTGCAACCCTGTCTCAAAAAACTAGGGCCAGGAGTTTGGTTCAAGTGGCTTAAGCGCCTGTCTGGCAGGCACGAGGTTGCAAGTTTGATCCCTGGTGCCACCAAAAAAAAAAACAAAAAAAAACAAAAAACAAATCTATATATATATATATATATGTATATATGTAAATCTCTGTCATATCTGAGTATTTTAGTCAATCAAATCTTAAAATCACCTTAGCAGATAGGAAATATTCTAAAAAGAAATAAAACAATATTCTCTGATCTTAAGGGATTAAAACTAGAAATAAAATTAAAACCAAAAACTGCTTTTTCACCTGGAAATTTTTAACTCTATTAAACAGATAACAACACTAAGAAAACTATCAGATCACTGAAACAAATTAAAGCAGTGATTACAGAGAACTTTATAGTCATAAACAGATAAGCAAAATAATAGAAATTAATTTCCAACTCAAAACACTAGGAAAAGAACTAAAACAACTTTATAGTGCTGAATTAGAAGTGGAATAATCTGTATGAACATAAAATATCAAGTCAGAATTTTTAAAAAATTTGTTTCCTAACCCTCACCATTTAAAGGACCTAGAAGCAATGACATCCTAGTAGGAACAAACACACCTTGTGCTCAGGTCATGATTTCTAAATAGCATTTTGCTCAACTAAAAAGAACCAGAAATTCTTCAAGAAATGACTTATTTCATGTTTAATTAAAAGAAGGCAAGAATATCAACCTTTTGGTGCCAGGAAATAAATATTAAACACTAACAGAAATATGTTAAGTGCTGACCACATGAACCACCTGAAACGACTCCCACTAATCAAATTTGTAACAATTAGATTAAAAAAGAAATAAAAGGCAACAACGGATTACACAACATTGATTTTTAAAAATCATGATCTACGATGACATTCAAAAAAGCAGCAGGGGAAATCAATTACAGTTTCATAGGAATATACATTCATCAAACTCTACACTTACGATATGTACATTTTAATCAGATACAGTGGTATGTGCCTATAATACCAGCTACTCATGAAGCTGAAGGAGGATCACTTAAACCCAGACATTTAGGGCCAGCCTAGGCAACAAAGAAAAACTCCATTAAGCCTTTAATCCCAGCACTGGGGAGGCTGGGGGAGGCTGAAGTAGGCGGAGCATAGTGAGTTTGAGGTCGGCTCAGGCTACAACGCGAACACGAGGCTGACCTGAGCTACATAGTGCGACCCTGCCTCAAAAAAAACTAGGGCCGGGAGTTTGGCTCAGTAGCTTAAGCGCCAGTCTGGCAGGCGTGAGGTTGTGAATTCAATCTCCAGTGCTGCAAAAAAAAAAAAAGAAAGAAAGAAAGAAAAACTCCATTAAGGGCAGGGATTTAACTCAGTGGCTCAAGTGCTTGCCTGGTAAGCATGAGGTCATGAGTTCGATTCCCGGTACCAAAAAAAAAAAAAAAAAAAAAAAAAAAAAAAAAAAATTAAAACAAAAAACTCCATTAAAAGGGTTAGTGGGGAGGAGATAGTATACCTTTAAAAAGGTGTGAAAAGAGAAAATTTCATTAGAGAAAAATACTAACAAAATAAATATAGAAGGAAGGACAAAACAAGAAAACTGTCTAGTTTGCAAATGTCCATGCAGTAACTAATTCAGTCAAGGACCATCAGTGAATTTTAAAATTATGGGGTACTCTGAGTGACTGACTTGGGGATGGCAATGCGCAATGTATGCAACATTGTTGTCCTCTGTTGTTGTTTTGAAATTTTTTTTTCTTTTTGAAATAAAATGGATTTGAAAAAAAATCAATGAGTAAAATATAACTAGAAAACAGGTTATTCACAATGTCTCAGAGTTCACTGATTAATTTTATTATAAAGTGACTAAGTACAATGTAGAAATCCAGCTCACCACCAATAATGAGATACAGTGGCATTTGAAATTTCATTCTAATACATAAAAATGGCATTACAGACTTCATTCTACTAAGTAAATATATAAAAGCTGAGCATGGTGGCACACACCTGAAATCCCAGCACTCAGGAGGCTGAGGCAGGAGGACTGCTGTGAGTACAAGGCTGGCCTGGGCTACAAAGTGAGTTCAAGGCCAGCCTGAACTGCATAGTGAAATTCTGCCTCCAAAAGAAAATAAATAAATAAATAAAAGCTTGGGATCTCTTGACATGAACAAAATATAATTCTAAATCTCAAGAAACTCAATACTTCAATGAGATCACAGAGGAAAAAATCATTTCAAAAGTACAAGTGATATAAAAGAAGTAAGAAAAGGAAGCAGAAGTCAGGCATAGCAAAGCATACCTATAATTCTAGCATTTCAGAAGGCTGAAACAGAAAAGATTGCAAGTTCAAGTATAACCTGGGGAACTTATTTGACTCAGTGAGACCCATCTCAAAATAATTTTTTTTTTAAGAAGAGTTGGGAGCCACGGTGGCACACCTGTAATCCTAGCATTCAGGAGGATTATTGTGAATCTGAAGCCAACATGGACCACATAATGAGTTCAAAGTCAACCTGAACTACATAGTGAGACTCTGTCAAAAAAACTCAAACAAAGAAATGAATGGTGATGTAGCTTAGTGTTAAGGTCCTAGGCTCAGTCTCCAGTAAAACACACACACACGAAAACAGAAAAAAAAAGGAAACAGAAAAAAGAAAAGGAACAGGATAAATTCTACAATTTACATTATTTTAGTTTTCTTAGTTGAGAGACTATGAAGAAGCTATGCTTATCATTACCATGATGCTAGAAAGAGATTCACAAAAAGTGGTAATGACTCAATCTTTAAGACATATTAAATGTGTCATATCTGTACTGTGTCTTATTTGTGCTGTGGTCAACAAGGAATACACACTCACTTTTGACAAACCAAAAAGATGCATGGTCGTCAAGATAGATTTGCAGGTCAACAGCTGAAATGACAGGGTAGAGGCCCAGGTATATAGCATCGTGGTACAGTGCCTGCTTGGCAAGTGCAAGGTCCTGAGTTCGATTCCCAGCACCAAAAAAAAAGAAAAAAAAGAAATCACAGGGTAGATAATATAGCTAAGGAAGAGTGAAGATAGAAAAAAAATGAAAGTACAAAATAAAGTACAAAGAAAAGATGTAACAAAGATCATATATTGGGTATGCTATGTCCCTCCAAGTCCTCATACTGTTGGATGGGGCTGAGTCTAGTGCTTGTGTTTAGTTTGTTGTCCAGTACTGAGATTGGCAATGTGAGCACTGCACACGCCCAGGGGTGGAGCTGAGATACAGTGTAAGGGAAGGCGGGTCTTCCTCTTGCGTTTCCTCTCTCTCTCTCTCTCTCTCTCCTCTCTCTCTCCTCTCTTGCTCTCGCTCTCTCTCGCTCTCGCCACACCATGCTGACTGAGAGCCAGCAAAGCATGGACTGAAACTCCCGAGAAACTGTAAGAATAAACCTTTCCTTCCCTAATTTTGGGCATCAGGTATTTTGTCTCGGCAAGGAGCGAAAAGTAACTAAGACAGATGACTTAAGGAATAGTCAGAGAGCCGGGCGTGGTAGCGCACGCCTTTAATCCCAGCACTCGGGAGGCTGAGGTAGGCGGAGCGTTGTGGGTTCGAGGCCGGCTTGGGCTACAATGCTAGCGCAAGGCCGGCCTGAGCTACATAGTGCGACCCTGCCTCGAAAAACCAGGGCCGGGAGTTTGGCTCAGTGCCTCAAGCACCTGCCCTGGCAGGTGCGAGGTTGTGAGTTCAATCCCTGGTGCCGCAAAAAAAAAAAAAAAAAAAAAACGGAATAGTAAGAGGATAAAGAGGAAGCCAAAGGAAAATCTGGTTAGAATTTTAGAGAGAAGTCAATAGTCATATTAAATATACACATGATAAGAGCTCAAGTAAGATACAAAATGAAAAAAGGATCTCAGAATTTAGCAATTTAACTCAATGATAACATAGACACAGCAGTTTTAATGAAACTATTTAGCTTGGTCAGATTAGAATATAAAAACTAAACAGATGCTAAGGAAACTGAAACAATACTGACTACTTCTCAAAGAAATTTGTGAAAAAAAGGTGAAGAGTAAGGCATTAACCAGGAAAGAATTTTTATTTTTATATATTTATTTATATTTTGCGGCACCAGCAATTTGAACTCACAGCCTCACGCCTGCCAGACAGGCGCTTAAGCCACTGAGACAAACTCCCGGCCCTAGTTTTTTGAGGCAGGGTCGCACTATGTACCTCAGGCGGGGCTTGCGCTCGCATTGTAGCCCAAGCCGGCCTCGAACTCACAATGCTCCTCCTACCTCAGCCTCCCGAGTGCTGGGATTAAAGGCGCGCCACCACACCCGGCTAGAATTTTTATTTTTATGATGATAGAGACCTGCCAGACGTGATGGCACACACCTTTAATCCCAGCACTCAGGAGGCTGAGGTAGGAGGAGCATTGTGAGTTCGAGGCCGGCTTGGGCTACAATGCGAGCACAAGGCCAGCCTGAACTACATAGTGTGACCCTGTCTCAAAAAACTAGGGCTGGGAGTTTGGATCAGTGGCTTAAGCGCCTGTCTGGCAGGTGTGAGGCTGTGAGTGCGATCCCTGGTGCCACAAAAAAATAAAAATAAATAAATAAATAGAGACTTGAAAACATGTAATTGAAACCTTGTCTTGAAAGCATGTATTTGGTGGGGAACCCAATAGACAGAGGAGATACAAAAGAAAGATTTCCGAACTGACATACTGAAATCACTAAAGAAGACAAAACAGTGGCACAGGCCTGTAACGCCAGCTACTTAGGAGGCTGAGGCAAAAGGATCATAAATTCAAGGCCTGCCTAGGCCAAGATCCTATCTCAAAATAAAACATTAAAAGGACAGAGGATCACCAGGCATGGTGGGGCATTCTTATAACCCTAGCACTTGGGAGGTTGAGGCAGGAGGATGGCTTCAAATTCAAGGTGATCCAAAACTACATACCAAGACTCTATCTCAAAAAAGGAAATGTGATCATTATGTATATCTAAAATGTATCAATATGGCAGTGCACGCTGTAATCCCAGTACTGAGAGGCTGAGATAGGAGGATCACTGAGAGTTCGAGGCCAGCCAGCGTTACAAAGTGAGATCAAGGCCAGCCTGAACTGCACAGTGAAACCCTGTCCCAAAAAGACACACACACAAAAAATAAAATATACAAATAAAACCTAATGAGCCGGGCGTGGTGGCGCACGCCTTTAATCCCAGCACTCGGGAGGCTGAGGTAGGTGGAGCGTTGTGAGTTCGAGGCCGGCTTGGGCTACAACGCGAGCACAAGGCCGGCCTGAGCTACATAGTGCGACCCTGCCTCAAAAAACCAGGGCTGGGGAGTTTGGCTCAGCGGCTTAAGCGCCTGCCCTGGCAAGCGCAAG
>RJWM01029811.1:0-24052 GCA_004363535.1 Dasyprocta punctata | reverse complement strand
TTCACATGTAAGTGTGTGAAGGATGAACTCAACACACATTTCCTGGGTGAGTCTTGGAGGCCTGCAAGATAGTAGTGAGCAGAAGGTGTAGTTGTGACTCCAGATCCCAGTTCTAGAGCCCCCTTTAGAGGAGATGAAGCCATGTCCCTTGAGTTGGTTCTGATCCAGGCCTGTCCAGTGCTGGTGAGGATCCTGACTAGTTTTGGCTGCTTTACCAAAAACTTTTATGGTATGATAAATAGATTGGGCCTTCACCCTGTTTACTGACCCAGAGCTTCAAAAGCCCTTGATGCCTCTTCGCAAGGTGATCTCTATTATGTGAAGAAGGTGGCTCCCGGAAGGGAGGGACAAATACTTCAGGATGAGGGCTGATCTCCAGAAATTGAACCAGGATCAAAAACAACTGGAAATTTCCACCTCTGCCCTCCAGGAAGGGGGCTGGAAACCGAGTCTTTCAAGTGGGCAATGTTTTAATCAGTCATGCCTGTGTCTTAAAAATTTATAAGACTCTGTGTGACAAGTCTCAGGGGGCTTCTTGATTTTTGAACATTTAGATATTCCAGAAGGTGACACACCGCAACTCCACAGGACCTTCAAACCTTGCCCTATGTGCATCTTCATCTGTACCCACCATACTGATGCTATCATTATAAATACAGGGCTGTCCTGAGTTTTCTGAGTCATTTTAGTGAGTTATCAAAGTGAAAGAAGTTTGAGAACCCTCAAATTTGTAGTAGAGAGCACAGAAATGTAGGAATCCTAGGGCCCATTAGTAGCAGGTGTCTGAAGTAAAGGCAGTCTGCAAGACCTTACTGTCTACCCTGTATGGTCTGAGCTAGCCCAAGGCAGTTGGTGTCAGGATTAACCTGAGTGGTAAGATGCCTGCTGCTGTGGTGGAATGGCTACTGAGCCTATTGTAGGGGTAAAGACCCCTAAAGCAGGCAAGGTCACCCCTCAAGTAGGCAAGGTCACCCATCTTTCCTCACTCCATCCTCAAACTCCACTAAACTCTGCTCAGAGAATGGGCTTGTTTAGGGTTCAGGTGTTCATGAAGCATACTTTTTTGGAAACTGCCATAAATTCTCCTTTGAAGGTATATACCTTCTGGCATTAAACGTCCAAGGAAAGATTTTAGTAATGAGTGAAAAACAAGATCAAAGCTTCATTTCCAGGATAAAAGGAAAGTAGAGCAAAGGAGACATGATTGTATTGTCAAAGTGACAAAAAGGCATTAATAATATACCTACGAGACATCAGCAAGGAGCAGGGGGAGCGTCATGTGGGAAATTTCCATGTCCTCCACTCAAACCCATGAGTATTTCTAGGAGTTAGTTATTCTTGAAACTTGTTAATTAAAATTAATCAATTCTACCAATCCTGAGGAGGCCTTGCCTTCTGAATGCTCAGGGTTAGCCTAAGAGCTAGAAACTTCAGTGAAATTTTATTATAGACTGTGCCCCTCGGGGGGAGCTTTACAGGCTTCATAAGGTGGCATCAAAATGCACCTGTGTGAGGCTAGGATAAGAGATGAGTGAGGAGACACACAGCCCTACCATAGGCCTCTACCATCACTAAAAGATCTGAACCGAGGAAAACATTGCTTCTCATCAAGTATTACCAAGATCGTTCTGAGGAAGGAAATGATTGGGTTGTCTAAAACAAAAGCAGGTTGTCCATGGACACTCCAGATAAAGAAACAGGACATGGACAACCCAAGAAATGGAACAGCTCAAAAGCAGCAGCTCTGAGCTCACCCTGCCTCCCTTTTTCCACATTTTCTGTTTTCCCATTGCAAATTATTATCCATACCATTGATTTTACAAGTTGTTAAATACTCAGTTAGTCTGAATAGCATATGTTCCACAGTTTTCCAACCCCATATTAACTACCCACCTTCATTAATATTCATTATGGCTAATACTGGGCTGGGGCCTTCAATCCACCAGAACCTACTTTCCACGTAAATAAAATGGTTTCTTCCAAATTCCAGAGTGGTTTTAGAAACAAAACTTAGGCCACATGTTACAATTTCTATTGGTACATGAAAATCTGTTTCCAGAGTTTTATAACTCTATTAATTATATAACATTTAAAAAAAAAACCCTGCAGACTCCAAAAGAAGGTAGACCATCAATATATCAGTTTTAAAAGATCATGCCATTAATCATTTAATCAAAATGATCATCAGAATCCCCAGATCATTAATCATCTGCATGTACTCTTTATTCTCTTCTGAGTAAAATGAAACTAAAAGGCCATATCTTTTCCGAAAATGCTTTAATTATAAATTAGTCTTCAATTGAAAAGGCAATAGCAAAATATAAGGGATCTGTGTTGGTCAGATTTACATTAATATGACAAAATAGCTGACAATGTCAATTTAAAGTAGGAAGGATTGATTTGGGCTCACAGTTTTAGAGATTTCAGTCCATAGTCAGTTGGCTCCATTGTTTCTGGACCTGTGGTGAAATACATCATGATGGAAAGGCATGGCAGAGTAAAACTGCTCACTTATGACAGCTAGGAAACAGAGAAAGAGGGAAAGAGCTCAGAAACAAAATATATACCCTTCTAAGATACTTCTTCAGCGACCCACTTCCTAAAACCAGCTTCCAGTTCCCAGAGTTTCCACTACCTCCCAACAGAGCCATCAGTTGTTGCTATATGTTATATCTAGATCCTGCCCTCCCCCACCAAAAGCCTCATGTGCTCATAGGTGGAGCTTTGGGGAGGCTGCTGCATCATGGGTGTGTGATACTGAATTATGAATGAGTGATAACTGAATTAGTCCACTGATTGGCTTAGCATAGTTGTTGGTGAACGGATTACTAAAGAGGGAAGCCCCATCCTAGGTGTGGTTGGCACCAATCAATAGGCTTGTGCCCTGGATGGAATATAAAGGAAAAGGATGGCCCGCTGCTTGCTACTTCCTGCCTGCCATGCTATGAACTGCTTCTCTCTGCCATGCCACCTGCCTTGGAGCCAGCTGACTACATACTGAAACCTCTACAACCAGTGAGCCAAAATAAATTTTTCCTCCTTTAACTCATGGGCATTGAGTATTTAGTCCCACGAATAAAGAAGTAACTAAGATATCTAGGGACTAAGATCTCGATGTATGAGCTTTTGAGGGACATTTAAGATGCAAACCATAAGAAGTTTTTAATGCTTTTAAGAATTTTTCTCCTGACATAAAATTTTTATTATAGGAAAATAATTCTATCTCTTAGGTTTAAAATATTAATCTTAAATACATTTTATTTTCATTCTGCCTTCATATTGGGGAAAAATAAATAAATCACTTTCATGAGTAACCTACAAGGGATGAGGCTGCTGCCTAATGATGGGAAAGCCCAGCTTCATGAATAGAAACCCCTAAGGGACCCAGGTGACAGCTAAACCAAGGGCCTGAGAAAACACCAGTGACTATTCTGCAGCAACCCTGAGCAGTGGGCATGGAGGAATAGAACAGATCCATGGCCACTAGAGAGCAGTGAGACCCTGGCCTGGGGTTCCCTGCAGATCAGCATTGTTCCCTCACTGAGCAGCTCTGAGCCTGAGCAAAGGGCGCCTCTCAGTGCTCAGCCCCTTGCCTAACTCAGTTCTTATCTTCCCCATTAGATTGTTGGCTGAAGAATATCCTCAGTTAAAAGACTCCTTCCAGGCTCCAATCTTTGGGGAACCATTATTCCTGAGACTGGGTTTTACTGTCCTGCTTCTGATCCAGTTCAACTTGCTCTGCCTGTGATGAACACCATATGGAGACCACAGGCAAAACCAAATCGTAGCAAGAAGCAAGATCAACGAACTCTGTAATCAGTACCTGTCCACGCACAGTACTCAAGAAAGTCCAGATCAACCCATGTGATAGACCTGAAAAAGAGAATCACTTCCATTGCTTTGGAAATGTCCCTCAGTACTGAATTAACAACCTGGATTGGGCAAAGCAACAGGCATATTTACCAAGGGACACTCCACCCATGACACTCATCTAGTTCATGCCACATAATCACATAACCCCAAGTTCAGGGCCTTCTACCTAGCCTCATGTTCTAAATGGCAAGGCAAGTTCACTGTTAGAAATGCGCGTGCGCACGCACAAACACACACACACCATGACAATTTTTGTAGAGCAGTCAAGTGCTCATTTCAGCAGATCCCAGTGAGACGCCTCACTTGTTTCTCAGGATTCATCTCAAAAGGCCAGATGAACTTGAACAGACAAAAGTTGAGGGCCTGGGGCAGGTTCCATGTCCCTAGAGATGTGGTTGAGGGAACAGATGTGGGGTTAACCAGTTGGAGGAACAATTATCAGAGCCTCCTGCAGATCAAAAGAGGCAGAGGACAGAAAGAAACTGCTTTGAATCTCAGTTACTTACAAGTGATGACAACGCCTGGTAACTTTTCTGCCCCCAGCCTGCAGCCCCAACCTCCACTCAACGCAATGGCCCTTTGGACAGTTGAGACAAACAAGCTTCCTTTAACTCTATCTGGCCTACTGACTTACTTCACCCCAACGCCAGACTTTCCCGACCTGCAACCCCAGAGTTACCTCAAGCAACTTTCCTGTGCACTTATGGTCTCCCATATACTTTCTTTGTTTAATCCCTCTTTCCTCTCAACTCATTTGCTGATCCAGAAGCCCAGGACACCTCTCTATAATCAAATAGCTAGATGCTAAGTGTGTCATTTTCTATTTTCACAAATGTGTTCAAAGTCTTAATTTGGAAAATTGGATTACGTTACAAAACTTTGCTTCAAAAGCCATAGATATAAGAAAGTGGCATACATGGACATCAGCAACAAAATCAAATAACATTTTCAAACATCAGCTGTGAATTTTCAATACTTTCTTGATAATACAATTTCTTTCCAAAAAGGACTTTTTCACTTGTTGGTTAAAGAGTATCTTTATTTTGAAGGCTCAGATTAAATGTATTGATTTTTTTCAGAAATATATCCAAGGTAGCATATTCTAAGATCCTCCTGTCAACATAGAATATATCAGTAAATTTTAAACACATTCTTTTGTAAAAGAAAAATTATATTTATGTTGGATAATCTTTTAACCACAAAGCATTTTCATAATGACATTCTATTCCATTGGAAAGAATTATAGTTTCTACTTTATCACAAAGTTCTTAGTTTTATAAAAATCAATCACATAATTGATTTTATATGGTATTTTGTACACTGCTAGTCTCATCTGTTTTGCAGCACTACCTTGACTTGATGCAGAAGGCACCCAACATCTGCAATTTAAAAGAGGAGAAGTTTGTTCTGGCTCACTTTTTCAGAAGTTTCAGTCCACACTCGGCAGGTTTAAACACAGATGCACAGGAGAGGACATAACAGAGGAAGGCGGCTTGTATCATGATATCAGGAAGCAGAGAGCGAGAGGAGTAAGGGAGAGAGAAACTCTTCCAGACAGCACCTCAGTAACCTGCCTCTTTCAACTAGACCCACATCCTAACGGCAAGTCAGTTATATTTCTCACATGATTTAATCACCTTCCAAAAGCCTCACCTATGAGTACAGAGGTCCACGGGGGGCATTCTCATTCTGAACCATAATAGTAAACACACACGCTACTCATCTCTGTATTTTCACCCTACAATTGTTTGATGCTCATTTTTAACCCAGCATACTTCTCCATCTTGGCCATCCTTAGGCCGATTTTCTTAAACACTGTTTTTTATTGAAAAGCTGCTTACTGAACACACACTTTCTCCTAAACACCTTCACTCACTTACTCCAGAGAATAGATTATGTATTTCTAAATTAAAACATATCATAGCAAACACCATAAGCCAAGAATTTAAGATCAGCTATATTTTTATGCATGTACATAGCATGACTCTCACAAAATGTGTAATTTGTTCCAATTCTTGTTTGCTCAAATACCCATTCATGTTTTCTGTGCACCTTCCAACAATATTTGCTAATAAACAATACATTATGATTTGTCACCATATTGTTTATGAGAATCGTTCCAGCCATTTTGTCTCAGCAGCAAGAACAAATCCTTCCTACTGTATCATGAATTATTGTCTTTCATTATAGAACCACAAAATAAACTTCCAAGTATACATCAATGAGTTTAGTAAAATAATAAACTGAGTCTTGCACAATTTCAAAAATATCTAATTTTATTTTTCCATGTTATTTATTTCACATTTTATTGGTTATAAAGATTAATGGATTTCATTTTAGCAGATTTGCACATGCATATAACAAACTTTGATCATTTTCATTCCTGCTTCACCCTCCAGCCCCACCATTCTCCATAGTCTCAAATTTGGAGGGGATTTCAATGAATATAACATATTTTGCTCATATTCATCCCTTCATTAGCCATACTTACAACTCCCTCCTTCTTATTCCCTTCTTCTTGCCTAATAATAGTTGCCCTTCTACTTTCCTGTCATCTTTCTGAGATTCCACATTTTAGAAAAAATGTACCATATTTGTCTTTCCAAGTCTGACTTACATCACTCAACATGATGCACTTCAGATCCATTCCAGAAAATGATAGAATTTCAATTTCCTTATGGCCAAATAATACATGTGTCTATCACATTTTCTTTATCCATTCATTTGTTCATCTTCTCATGGGTACCTGGGCATATTTCATATCTTAACCACTGTGGATTGTGCCATAATAAACATGGGTATACAGGTATCCCTATAGTATGCTGACTTCACTCACTTCAGGTACATACCAAGATATACTATAACTGTATCTAATGGCAACTCTACTTTTAGTTTCTTCAGGAACCTCCATACTGATTTCCATAGTGGATGTACTAATTAACATTCAAATTGGTAGTGTAGAAGGGTTCATTTTTCCCTATATCCGTGCCAGCATTTATTTGTTTTTGTATTCTTAATAATAGCCATGTTGACTAGGGTGAATAGAATCTCAATGTAGTTTTGATTTGCATATCGCTAATGGCTAAAGATACTGAACATTTTTTCATGTACTTATTGTCCATTTGTACTTCTTTTGAGAACTGTCTGTTAAATTCATTTGCCCATTTATTGATTGAGCTATTTGATTTTTTGTTGTTTTCTTAGTTCTTTATATATTCCAGATATTAATCCTCTGTCAAAAAGAGTAATAAAGATTTTCTTCCATTCTGTAGGTTGTGAATTCACTCTGTTAGTTGTTTCCCTTGCTGTGCAGAAGCATTTTAATTTGATGTAGTCCCATTTGTTGATTCTTGCTATTATTTCCTATGTTATTGGAGTTTTATTCAGTATTTGCCTGTCTCAATAAACTCAAGTGTTTCCCCTAATTTTCTTCTTGCAGTTTCAAAGTTTCAGGTTTTATACTTAGGTCTTCAATCCACTTTAAATCGATTTTCATACAGACCAAAAGACAGGAATCTAACTTCAAACCCCTAAACATGGGTCCTCAGCTCTCTCAGTACTATTTGTTAAAAATTATATTTTCTCTAACATATATTTTTATCTTATTGGTCCAGAATCACATGACTGTGGTTGTAATGGTTATTGCTTCTGTGTCCTCTATTCTGTTTTATTTCTACCAAAAGACTTTGAGGGCTGATAAAGGTATTCAACAACATAGCAGGTATAAAATCAGCATTTAAAAAATCAATAGTTTTATTATATACCAATAGTAGAATACCTGAGAAAGAAATCAGGGGAAAAATCTCATTCACAATACCTTCAAATAAAATGAATTAAAATACCTAGGGATCATTCTAACCAAAGTCTTCCCTGTGTTTATTTTTGTGCCAGTACCATGCTGACCTTTTTTTCTACAGCTTTGAAACCTGATATCATGATGCCTCCAGCCTTGTTATTTTTGCTTAGGATTGCTTTGGCTAGTTCAGACCTTTGGCGTGTTCATATGAATTTTAGGATTTTTTAAATAGTTCAGTGAAGAATGTCATGGCATTTTAATGAGGACTGCATTGAATTTGTAGATTGTTTTTGGTACTATGGCCATTTTGATGATATAGATTCTGCCAATCCATGAACGTGACAGATTTTTCTGTCTTCTGGTGACTTCTTCAATTTCTTTCTTCAGTTTTCTGAAATCTTCACTGTAGAGGTTTTTTAACTCCTGGGTGAGATTGATCCACAGGTATTTTAATTTATTTTATTTGAACGTATTGTGAATGAGATTTCTTTCCTAATTTATTTCTCAGATAGTCCATAGTGTATAGTAAAGCTATTGATTATTTTAAATGTTTATTTTATATCTTGCTATGTTGCTGAATTCTATTATCAGTTCTCAAAGTCTTTTGGTAGAGTCTTTAAGATCTTCTAAGTGTAGGACTATATTATCTGCAAACAAAGATAATTTGACATCATTTTTATTTGTATCCTTTTTATTTTTTTCTCTTGCCTAATTGCTCTAGCTAAAATTTCAAAACCATATTGGATAAAAGTGGCAAGAGTCGACATCTTTGGCTAGTTTCTGATTTGAGAAGAGATGCTTTCCACTTTTCCCCATTTAGAATGCCATTGTCCATGTGTTTGTTTTATATGACTTTTACCATATTGAAGAATGACCTTTCAATATCTAGTTTCTTCAGAGTCTTTATCATGAAGGGATGTTGAATTCTATTGAAGACTTTTTCCAAATCAATGGATGCAATCATGATGTTTATCATTTATTCTATTTATGTGGTAAATTCCATTTACTGATTTTCATAAGTTAAATCATCTTTTCATCCCCGCGCCTGTGCAAGAAGAAGGCATAGAGATTTTATAATTGCTATGATAGCCTGCTTACAAAATAAGAAAGGTGAAGAGGCTTGCTCAGCCCCCTTTTGTTCTTGTTACTTTTGCTGTCTTTTGTCACCTTGAACTGGTGCCCCTGTGCCATGCCATTCTGCCTTGGAGTATGTTTTCTTCTCCAAACCTACCCTTGAAGTCAGCTGATTACAGACTGAAACTTCACAAACTGTGAGCTAAATTAACCTTTCCTCTTTTAGCTTGGGTGTCAGATATTTTGTCTTAGCGAAAAGAAAAAAGTAAACAATACATCAGGTATGAGGATAGCTTGCTCTTCTTCTGTTTTCAAAAAAATATTGTTTTCCATCTTTTCACTTTCATGTATAATGTCTCTGATAGTGAGATACGTTTCTTGCAAGCAGCAAAAATTTGAGTCTTGTTTTTTAATCCAATCTGCAAGTATGCATCTTTTAATTAAAGAATTAACACCACTTATATCCAGAGAGGAGAACATGAATTATAGTAGTGTTGTAGTGTTGGTGAAAAAACGACAAGCCAGATATTGACATGCAGTTAAAAAAAAAAACAGAAACAAAAATATAACCCTTAATAAAAGAAAAGAAATCAGCAATAGCAATAGACACAAAGACAAACCAAGTATTAAAATACAGTGAAGACCCACTAAAACAGTGGTGTTCAATTTTTTTGGCATCAGGGATAAGTTTCATGGAAGACAATTTTTCCGCAGACTATAAACAGTGGGAGTAATATGATTCAAGTGAGTTACATTTATTGTACACTTTATTTTCATTATTACATTAGATTCTCATAAGCAGTAAACAACCTAGATCCCTTCCATGCAGTGTTCACAGTAGAGCTTGAATTCCTATGAGAACATGATGCCTTAGCTAGCCTGACAGGAGGCAGAGCTCAGGCTAGCACACAGCAATGTGAATAGCTGTCAATATACAGGAAGCTTTACTGAGTGGCCTGTCCACCACTCACTTCCTCCCAGCCCAGTTCCTAACAGGGGTTACAGTTAAGAGTTAGAATTCCCACAGTAAAAGCAAAAACTATCACAATTCGTCATAGAAATCAGCAATAATAACACAGAGTAAACTAAGAAGCTAAAAATTAATAAAGGTTAATATGAGTAATAATAAATAAAGCAAGTAAGGAAAGAAAATGGAAGAACTAAAATTTTGAAAAGGAAAATCAGGAGAGAAAAATGTAGATTAAAATCTCACTAAATTAGTTTTTAAAGGCAAATAAAAGTAAGTTAATTCTAATTAAAAGCAATAGAAAAACTGAGGAAAAGAAGAAAACACCCCCCCAAAAAAAAAAGATCTAAACAAAGAAAAAGAGAAATGGGTCCAAAAAATTCCTCTACATCATGGAATTTGGGTGGGTAGTTTCCTTCCAAGACCTAGAGTATTTGTATCTACAAAATATGGGGGAAGGACAGTGAGTCACAACTAGGGCCTGTGGTGTTTCTACACCCACTTTTTACTGAGTGAATGCTGAGTCCTACATTGTCTTTGTTCCTAGGTGGTGTCACTCAATGGTATGCTGTTTGTCTCAGGACTATACTCACTCTAGTGGACTTTAGTATTTTTTGTTGGGTTTGGTATTGGTCTTTGGTGTTTGTTTGTATGTTTTTTACCTTTCTGTGTACCAGAGCAACTGTTTGTCAGAATTGTTTTGGTTACAAGTGACAAAAATTTAACTGGGATTTGTTTAAACTACGGGGAACTGATTGACTTACATGTTTTCTTGACTTGATAATGTCCTTACTGAGAATAGTGCTTTGGGGAGCACAGCACATGACCTCCCTTTCTTACAGAGGAGAATCTTACTTATCTTTATGGAGATTTCCTTTTTCTGTACTCTGCCAGTATGCTCATACCAGAATATCCATTGTGTCTAAGCTTTGCATATGAGAACTTTCAGGCAGAAGAAACAGATACCAAAGGGAGAAAGATATTTCCTTGTGTGGGAGGAAAGAAGCCATTCATCAGTGTTATATCAGAGGCCATTTGGGTTAAACCAAATATGATTATCAGATGAGATCTACAAAGAATAAAGTATATTACCTCTCCCACTGTTTATTTAAAAAGTGGTCAGAATTACAAAGGATATACACAAATTTTTATTGTTATACCTGATGTCTTACCTTTCAGAATTGTGTTTCTTGCTCTTTATATTTCAAGAACAATTCTGAAAATGCTCAATATATATTATTTAAAGAAAATAGTAAGTTTCGTGGCTGATATACATTATACTCTTTCATATTGCTGTATACTCATTTATACTCCTATTACGCTCTTCCCTGGGAACCCTGATCTGGACAGCTCTTCACAGAAGTATTTCATATGCACCCTTCACTCCACAACTGCTTCAGTTTTTGACTCTCAAATCTGAGATCAGTTGTTTTCATGTGTCATTTGCTTAATTTCTAGTTTACTTTTGCAACTAAACTCTTTACATTAACAAAAGTAGAGATTTCGTATAGCTGAAAGGTGTGCAACGAATCAATAGGCAGAGTACAGGAGACTGCTGATAGGCCAATTTACATGAGAGTCCTCCTTCTTTCCTTTTCTTTTGGCTTGAGGAGACCAAGAAATATATTTCTGAAATAGGGGTCCAGAAAATGAGGGGTTATGGATCACAGCACAGATCTGTGCCTTTCAGATAAGCCTCTGATCTTAGCACCATGAATGTCTGAGCATTTCATGAAAGGAGGGAGTGTAAGCGAACCCAAGGGAGCTCTTTCCTTGAGCTGTTCTGTGAGACACATGGACACACCCTTCACTACATGGTCTGAATGTACTAAAAGATACTAGAAGATGGTAAAACAGAACAGCCTCCCCAACTCCTACATAAAGTACAAGGTTGGTCTAGAGGTTTCTGAGGGAAATCAGCATCATTTTGTACTCAAGGTTTTGCTGGCAGCTTTGTGAGCAACAAGAGCCAGCGTCCTTCCAAAGACATCAACATCTTCTTGATGAGAGCCTGCTGCACTGAATTCAATTAAATGTCTCCACATTATTTCTCCAGCAGTAGACACCAGTGAAAGGGGTTAGGATAAGAACATGGTGGAACCACCATGGTAATAGGGAATACTGTTCATGAGCTCCTGGAAATTACTAAGTAAGACCTGAGATACCATGTGAACAATCTGAGCCAACAGTCCTAGCTTTTTGTATTCTAAGGAACAGTCTCTAATTCCTGGATATGCTTCATGAAGCAGTCAAGTATCCAAGATCATTATATTTGTGGAGTTTTGTAAAGACAGAGTTATTGTTGCTATGTGTCCACTGATCTGAGTTAAGGCCATTGTCTCTAGTAACTCCAAATTCTTTTCTGTTTTGAGGGAGAATCATCAGAAAAATTGAAGCCATCAGTATATTCCACATCTTCATTTACACTTTTATCCTAGCACGCTGGGGATTGAACATACTAGGTAAACATACTGCCACTGATCCAATCCCCAAACCATTCATTTATTCTTTAATAAATAATGTGTCTATCGCTATTTTTAAAAGACATCAAAATAAAAACCCCATCTGTAATAATTATAATAGAATAAAATACTTAAGAATAAATTTAGCCAAGGATGTGAAAGAGCTCTACAACAAAAATAAAAACATTTATAAAGGATACAAAAACTAAAGATATCCTGTGTTCGTGAATTGGTAGAATTGCTACTATTAAAATGTCCATACTGGAAGACAGTCCACTGTTCCTGTGAGTCAGCAGAGGTCATGCTGGGGCTGGGAAGAGCACATCAAGAAGCTAGTTTGATATTCCTGTAAGCCACGCAAACCAAGCAGGGCCCAGGAAGAGAAAAGCCAGATTGCCTTTCCCGGGAGCAGCGCATACCATGCAGGGCCCAGGAAAAGAGAAGCCAGTCCACTGTTCCCATGAGTCAGCAGAGGTCATACTGGGTCTGGGAAAAGCACATCAAGAAGCTAGTTTGATCTTTCCATAAGCCACACAAGCCAAGCAAAGCCCAGGAAGAGAGAAGCCAGACTGCCTTTCCTGCGAGCCAAGCCTATTGGTGTGCAGGACGAGATGGTCCTCCACCTCCCGAAGCAACTGGCTGGATCAGCAGACAAGCTGAGTTGATAGCAACTGAGGTACAGAAACAACTAAATGCTTGTATTGTTTGAGTGATTTTGCAGGACGAAGGCTGATAGTCCTGCAAAATCAATCAAACAATATAAGCATCCTCTATTAGGAGGAGAACAGTATGCAATATGGCAAATACGGGGGATTTCCTTCTGTCTTGCTTTTGAAATCCAGTATTATTCTCACTCTTTTGTTTTGTTCCTATTTATTATTTTATTTTATTCAATGCTTTATTTTGATTAGTTTAATTCTGTTTTGTTTGATTAAATTTTATTATGTCTGAGGAAATGGACAACCATTGTGAAGATAAGATACATTGTGGTAGCTATTGTAGATGACCTATTGTCTTATTTTGAAGTTAGGTACCACTTTAACTGCTTTGTTTTGATTGGCTTCATTCCATTTTGTATTCTTGGATTTTATTCTCCTTAAAATAAAATTAAAAAATGAAAACAAAGAATAAAATTTCCATACTACCTAAAGTGATCTGCAGATACAAAGCAATGTACATAAAAATACCAGCATCAACCTTCAAAAAGATAGGAAAAAAATCTAAAATTTATGTAGAACCATAAAAAATCTTGAATACCCAAAACTTTCTTGAACATAAATAACAAAGTAGGAAGCTTTTCACAACTTGATCTCCCAGTATACTACACAGCTATAGGAATTAAAGCATTGTATTGGCATACAGACACACAGGCAAAAGGAACAAAATAGAAAATCCAGAAATGACCCACATATTTACATCCAAGCAATCTTTGATAAAGAAACCAATAACACAATGGTGGAAATTTAGCCACTTCAATAAATGGTGCTGGGAAAATTGGATATCCATGTACACAAGAAAAAGGCTAGACCCCTGACTTTTACCATATACAAAAAAAATCAATTCAACATCAATTAGGGATTAAATGTAAGGCCCAGAAGTACAAAAGAAAACATAGCAGAAATGCTTCAAGAATAGGTCTGGACAAGAATTTTTAGACGTGATATCAAAAATGCATATAACAAAAGCTAAAATCAACAAATGGGATTGTATCACACTAAAAAGCTTATGTACAGCAAAGGAAGCAATTAACAGAACTAAAAAGCACCCTACATAATGGGAGAAAATATTTGCAAACTTCTCATCTGACAAGTGTTTAATATTCAGAACTTATTTTTTAAAACTCAAGCAGCACCATAGTAAAACAAAACAAAACATATACATGCACTCAAAAAAAAAGCCTTCAGATGATCCAAATAAAAGGGAACTAAATGTCTCAAAAGATATGTGAAAAAATGTTCAATATCACTAATCACCAGAGAAATGTAAATTGAAACCATATTCACCTCAGTTAGACTGGTGGCTATAAATAAGACAAAAAAATAACAAATGCTAGTGAAAGTGTATAGAAAAAGGAAATCTTATACACTGTCAGTTGAAATATAAATTAGTGTATACATTATAAATGCACTGTGGAGGTTCATCAAAATCTCACAATAAAACTATCATACATTCTGACAGTCTTAGTATTTCACTACTGGATGTACTTAAAAGAAGTGAAATCAGTATGTCAAAGATATCCGTAATCCTATGTTTATAGCAGCACAGATCACAGAAGCTAGAATATAGCTTACCCCTAAATATCCACCTCTGGATAAATAGATAAAGAAAATATGGCATATTTACACACAAAAGATTAGCATTCATTTATTGTTAAATAGCATGAAATGCTGTCATTTGCAGCAACATGGATGGTCCTGAAGATCATTGTGTTATTGTGAGATAAACCAAACACTCAAAGACAAGCACTGTCTTATCTCAATCAGGTGGGGAATCTAGGAAAGCTGATCTCATAGAAGCTGAGAGTGAAATAGTGGTTACCAGAGGCTGAAGAGGGTAGAGGGAAAGGTGGGGAGAAGTTCATCACATAGACCCAACTTACAGTTAGACACAAGGAATAAGTCATAGTGTTTTCTGGTGGAGCAGAATAAATACACTTAACAATGCTGCTCTCTGTATCTCAGAATAGTTAGAAGAGAGGATTTTGAATGTACTCACCATAAAAAAGTGAAAACAGTTTAAGGTAAGGTGTATACTAATTACATCAAGTAGATAGTTAGTGTATAAATGGATCAAAATGTCAGGGTGGGCCAGGAGGCTACTTCCTGTGGGCAGCAGGTATGGGCAGAGAGAGCCAGGAGATCTACCTCTGCCTGCCAGCCACCAACAGTACAAGGCTTGTAAGCCAGGTAAGCCCCATGCACCCCAACCACAGACCACCATTGCAGGCTCTTGCTTCCTTCAGGTAGCCATCGCCCACCAGAAGAATCAGACAAACACACCCCTGTGTGCCTGCCACCATCCTGGGAGTCCCAATGTAGACATGCAGGCTGACATAAACAGCAGCCCCACCACCACACACCCCGGGCTATCAAGGAAGTCCCAGTGTAGCTGCACAGGTCTGGAGAAGCCTGCTCCACACCCTGATAACTCCCTGTAAACCTGGGGTCAGAGAAAACCAAGTGCATGTCACATTCCCCTACACCATGGAGGGGTAGCCAACTTGGGAAGTGCCTGGAACCCCATGACCAACTTGTTGGGAGGAACCCAGGAGAACATCAAGAAGAAGGAGTAAAAGGCAATCTCAGACTTCCAGCCCACATGGAACAAGTCTGGGAGATATAGTCATGGAAGAAAATGGAAGTCACACACCTGAAACCTCTGAGAGGATAACAAATGAAGTGAAGAAACAACTTCATGAGACTGTAAAAGTAATCAAATCAGAAATAATGTCTCAGGTAAAAAGAGAAATCACAAACATAATGAAAAAATTGCTCAGCATATCTAAATAAGACATAGATAAAAAAAGAAGAGCATAGGAAAATGATGGAAACCTTGAACAAACAGTATGAAAAACAATTGCAATGCATGAGACAGATTAAAAAAGATATCCAGGAAATTAAAAAGTCAATTGAAAGCTAGCAAAACTACTTGAAAAACACTGAAGATAGACTTTCAGACCTTGAAGACAGGATTGCAACTAGGATCATGAAAGGAAAGATCTCTTAAAAATCATAAGGAACCAGGAGACAACAATTCAACAGCTGCAAGATGATGCAAAGAGAAATAATTTAACAATGATAGGTATCAATGAAGAAGCAGGGGTCAAAACAAATGAAATAAAGACTATTTACAGAAGTAATAGCAGAAAACTTCCCAAACATGGGAAAAGGATCTGGTATCCAGATAAGAGGCATATAGAACTCCAACTAGCGATAACCAAAGTAAATCTACACCCAGACATACAATAATCAAGATCCCAGAAATTCAGCGTAAGAGCAGAATATTAAAAGCTGTTAGAGAAATGAAACAGATCACCTGCAAAGGAAAGCCGATCAGAATCCTGGAAAACTTGTCAACATAAACCATCAAGTCAAGAAGACTTTGGAGTGAAGTGCTTCAAACTCTGAAAGAAAACAACTTCCAACCCAGATTGATGTACCCTACAAAACGATCTTTCAAAATTGATGGAAAAATAAGATACTTCCATGATAAAGAACAACTGAAGGAATTCATGACCACCAAACCAACCCTACAGAGAGTGCTGAAGGATATTCTAGAGAGAGATAAAGATGACCGTGGTTCCAGGAACAGCAGCAGGGAAGGAGTACCAAACAGGACAGGCAATTGAACAAAGGGGGAAAGTGAAGGGCCAACAGCAGGAGGACAGCATGGCAGAGATGAACCAACGTATACTGATTGTAACCATTAATGTAGATGGTCTCAATTCAGCAATAAAAGGAAGCACAGGGAGACTGGATCAAGAAACAAGATCCATCGATATACTGTATAAAAGAAACACATTTAACTCAAAAGGAAATTCATAGAATGAAAATCAAAAGGGAGAGAGCAACTGTTCCATGTGACAGGAGACCAGAAAAAAGCAAGGGTAACTTGCCCATCAACCACAGAATGGATAAGAAATATATAGTATTTTCATACAATGGAAAGCTAGCCAGCTATTAAGTAGGATAATCTTGAGGCTCTTGTAGGTAAATGGATGCAACTGGATATCACATTAATGAGCAAAACCACTTGAACTCATACAAGTGAACCCTAGCATAAAAAACAGAGTTAGTGGGATTCAAAAAACACAATAGATATTAAGAAAGTGATAGGCAAGGAAACACCAAGCAGGGGAAGGTGGTAACCACTGTTAATTTCTTATTGTCATGTCTTGAACTCTTGTATCATTTTTATAATTCTGTTATGATTGGTTTTGTTCTGTCTTGTTTTGTTAGATTTTACTGTGTCTGATGGTATGGGCAGCTATTTTGAAGATAACAAGACGTATTGTGGTAACCATTGTTAGTTTCCTATTATCTTGTTTTGAAGTCCTATAATGCTTTCATTTATTTTATTTAATTGGTTTTATTCTGTTTTGTTTTATTTTTTTTTATTTTAAAGACAGTAAAATCCAACAGAACATAAAAGAACAAAGTCAATCAAAACAAAGCAGTAGAACTGGTACAGAACTTCGAAGAAAGATAATGTGAATACAATAGCTACTATAGTATATCTTGTTATCTTCAGAATAGCTGACCATTCCAGCAGGTATAGTAGAATTGTACCAAAAACAAAACAGAATAAAGCCATTAAAAACAGAATATAAAATAAAGCAATAATAATAATAATAATCAGAGTAAAGCAGAACAGTGAGACAAGACAGAAAAGAATCCCCCATATTAGCTACATTGCCTACTGTCATCTTCCAAAGAGATGCTCAGGTTGCTGACCAGAGGCCTGCAAAATCTACAAAACAATACTAGCATTTAGTTGCTTAATGTTCCTTAGTTGCTATCAATTTAGCCAGACCTCCGAACCAGCAGGTTGCTTAGTGGAGGAGGGTTCATCCTTCATTGCACTCCCATGTGCCAGTGCCGCTGGGGCCCAGCAGGGTGGGTCCTGGAAGGGCCCATTCTTGTTCTCCTCTGGGAGTCTGCACAGTCACTCAGTCCCCCAGAGGGCAGATTGTTTGATTTTATTATGTGTGATGGTATGAACGGGTATTTTGAAGAAAATGAGACATTATGGTAGCCATTATTGATTTCCTATCATCTTGTTTTGAAGTCCTATAATGTTTCTATTTTTTGTTTTGATTGATTTTATTCTATTGCTTTATTTGATTTTATTGTATGTGAAGATGTAGACAGCTATTTTCAAAAAAACAAGAGACATTATGGTAGCTATTGTTCATTTCCTTTTATCTTGTTTTGAAGTTCCATAATGCTTTCTTTCTTTTGTTTTGATAGGTTTTAGTCTGTTTTCTATTATTTGATTTCATTATGTGTGAAGGTTTAAACAGCTATTGTGAAGAAAACAAGAGACATTATGGTGGCCATTGTTGATTTCCTATTATCTTGTTTTGAAGTTCTTTAATGCTTTCATTCTTTTGTTTCAATTGATTTTATACTATTTCATTCTTTTTTATTTTATTGTGTGTGAAGATATGGATAACTATTTTGAAGAAAACAAGAGACATTATGGTAGCCACTGCTGACTCTCTGTTGTCTTGTTGTGAAGTCCTGTGTGGCTTGCATTGTTCTGTTCTGATCTGCTTTGTTCTGTTCTGTTTTGTTTTTGTTTTATTTGCTTTATTCTATTTAAAATAAAATAATATTAAAGAAAAACATTTAAAAATGTCACGGCATACCTTATAATAGGTTCAAATCTTATATATTTAGCAAAAAATAAAATGTACTAACTAAAAATAAATAGAAGTTTTATTTTTATTTTTATTTTTATTGGTTCATATTAGTAGATTCATAGTAAGATTCATGGTGGTATACTGGAACTTGCATAAACATCTTTTGATTATTTTCATGCCTGTTATTTCCATCTCCCTTCTTTTCCTTCCCCTAATCCTCTTACTGGTCAATAGAAAGACTACCTTTTAGTCTCCTGTCTTCTCTCCTTTGTATCTAGATTTTTTACATAAGAAAAAGCATACAGTTTTTAACTTTCTTGAACTGGCTTTTTTTTTTTTGCTTAACGTTATAGTTCACAAATCCATCCATTTTGCTCCAAATGACAAGATTTCATTCTTTATGGCTGAGTAATACTCCATGGTGTATAAGCACCACATTTTATTTATCATTCATTTATTGATGGGCACTCACGCTGATTCCATAGCTTGGTTGTTGGAAATAGTGCTGCAATTTACATGAGTATACTTTGGTATGTTTAATTTATCTCCTTGAATATGTATTCAGGAGAGTCTAGCAGATTCTTATAGGGAACAAAATCAACTTCTGAATTATCTATTCTGGGTCTTATATCTATATATCTATATCTATATCTATATATATATTCTGCTCTTAGTAGTGCCATTTTTAATTATCACAGATTTTAATATATTTAAATAACTAATTTGTTTAGTCTCATGTCATTACATTTTTAATTTAGACTGGGAATAAATTTATTTTTCTTGCTGAGAAAATCAGACTAGAGTCATATTCTCCAAAATTTTCACAAAAATTTAATTTAATTTTGTGTAGATCATTATGAGATGTGATTCTGTGAAGAAACAGAACCAGTGGGCTGAAATAGATACAGCTGTGTGGGTTCCCTAAAAGGTAGGAAATTTTAATCTCTTCTGACAGCAGAAAATAGTAATCAGACAGGTTGAATGATTCAGTGGAAATTTAATCTGGTTTTATTTTAGCCAGGTGTAAAAAGCAAGATTCCTGATATGGTCAGGAATCTTAATGCCGGAAATTACTTGACTCCTGCAGGTTGCTGCTCCTTCTCTGTCCTGGTGAATGACTGCTCAGAGAACACAAACATGGTCAACCTAGATTTGTTGCCTCGGCCATCAAACTAGTCATGTCATTTTCTTGCAAGTGAAACTAAAGAAGGAAATCAGAGAGTCTAGACTGTATTTTAATAGCCAAGTTAAGATATTCATGTAAGGTGTTCCTCAATGTAGTAATGTCTTGTTTTCCTTTCAACTAGGTTCCAGGTATAAATGCAGAAAAAAACTAAGACAAACAAACAACAAAAATAATCAAAGGAATGCTTATAAGTAAAACATCTTAGCCACAAAGACTGATCACCTGAGGAAGAGTTAACATGGTGTGATTTATCAGTTCAGTTTACTTTTGTTAAAAAAGGAATCCTTTCTTTATAGTTAACAGAGACAAGTTATGATGCAAAAAAGTAGGAGATTAGAGAAACAATCAGCAGTGCTGTACTCTGATCCCCAAGACCAGTTGAAGTGTTTTGCTTTGTTTTGTTTCTTTCCACTTCGCTTCGCTTGGCTTCATTTCATGCCACTTTACTTTGTTTCGTGAAACTGGAAATTGAACCCACAACCTCTGTACTGAGCTGCATTCCCTGGTCCTACTTCTAACTTTTTATTTTAAGACAGGCTCTCAGCAAGTTGCTAGGGTGCCCCAGCTAGTCTTGACTTTGCAATGTTCATGCTTCAGCTTCCAGCGTACTGAGTTTATATATAGAAGCTGCCATGCCTAGCTGAAGTTTTAATTTTGCACACATTTATTCACACTTATTTTAGGTTTGTGAATATAGGATAATAAGTTACAAATGAGGGGGTCGGCTTCTCTGAAGACAGTATAGGCTGATTGAAACAAAAAATTTACTATTCAACACCCACAAAACTAAGAAAGTCAAAAGAACTTTTTAATTTTATCTCAGACTTAATGTAAAGCAAAAAATATTCTGAGATAAAGTGAATTTTGTGACACATGTGACTATGAGAGTATAAATATCCAAGTACATGTAGGCAAATATTTCAGACCCTGTGTGAGACTTTTCAGGCAGCAGAATTATTTGAGTCCTAGTCAAAGACTCCAGTGGCAGAGAAGGACACAGGTATTAACTGAGTCACAGACAGAGCCAACAGAACAGCTTCCATGGTCTAAGAAAAGGTAGAATAGGAAAACAGAACTGAATGGTTGGGCATAGGGATGTGCTAGGCAATAGTAAGGGGAGAAGCAATAAACACATCTTCCTTGGATTATCTCCTCTTCCAACCTCAGAAACCTTTCCTGACTTCCTCATGCTCTGTGACCCAGACTTGGGAATATAATTAAGCCCCTGAACCCTCAGAACTCAGTTGCCTCAGGGAGCCTTGTGATTCAGGTAAAGGAAAAGCTCTCTTTTCTGAAGTACCATACTGAGCCATACCTTTGGCTCAACTCACATATATTCTGACACCAACTGTACTTTCCTGAATGCTATTGGGCTGCTTCTTCTGTTCCTGTGCTACCTGTCATTGAAATGATTTCTACTAACACTCTGGAAAAATAAGAACATCCATAAGGTAAGGAAATGTGGATTAATCCTCACAATGGATTCTTTGATATTTCCTATTTCCCATGTAGTAACATGTGTTTGATTGGCTTAGGAAACTCATGAGATGGGAAGTCTGAAAAGAAGATAGATCATCACTCTTTAGGGGAAGTGGCCAGGCATTGAGAAGGGCTGAAGAAGAACTAACATCTCCATCCAAAGCTTGGCCATTACCTATCTGGTGAGAGTTCCAAGTAGCAATCCCAAACCATGCTTCCCTGGTCCTGATTGGCTTAATTCCAGATTGCATGTATCCTGAAGGGAAATGGTTGTCTTGACACTTGAATGTGAGTCCCATTCCCATGTCAGATGTCCTCTCTTCCTGTTGAACTGATCAGGAAAGCAATGGTGACCTCTGAACTTCTGAACAGAGGCTGGACCCTGAGCCCTATCCCCAAATCAAAGGGTCCTCTGAGCTGTGAATGCTAGCCTGTGATTCTATTCCTTCCTGGAATAGAGACTTCTGACTGAGAACACCAAGTATGAATCGCAGACTAAATCCTCTCTTGAGTTTTTCAAAGAAGGAAATATTGCAAATAATTGATTACCCTTAAAAGTTAATTAAAAAAATGAATAAACCCCTATTAAATGTGCAGTCATGTTGCTCTTATATAATGGATGTTTGAGCTTCCTCAAAACAGAAGCAATGAAAATGAATCCCAGCCCCTTATTTTATTCCTTTTACTTTCATTATCAGTGTAGAGCACAAGGAGAACAAAAGGTAGAACATTTAAAGGTGTGTTTGCTTTTTCATCTGAGCTTCCTAAAGTGACACCTCCTATCCCTTCCATGAGGTCCCAACTCTATGATCTTCAAGAACATCATTTGATAAACACTGTCTCCCTAGTAACACAGAGCCCTCAGAAGTGAGGCTCACAGGAAAAAAGTCAAATCTAAGACATTTCCTAGAGTCCCCTCCCTGTCAGTCATGGGTATGAAACTGTGATGGAATTGAGCAGTGAGTGATGACTAATAGGTGACCATGAGAGATGTCTATGGAGTCAGAACTTCTCCTGACATTGTGTGAAGTACTTTATTCCTGGGTACTCAAATCCCTCAATGAGTTAACCACTGACTTCTGCACTTCATGTGTTGATTGTGAGCATCGCATGAAATGGTGTGTGTGGAGGTACTTTTACAGGGAGATCACATATACATGGAGATATTCATCACTATTTCACCTTGTTTACTGATTTTTGGAGTTTTCAGACTTTAATAATCTGTTTCCCATAGAAGGACTCCTATATATGACACTGTGTTTCTACCTTCACAATATTTTACAACCATCTTGGTTTTCTAGGTTGGAGAACAATGGCAGAGACAAGAGAAACATGGGAGGAAAGTACTTTTTTATTCTGAAAAGATCATTAGTCAACTTCCTTGCTTTGCTTGTCCCTTTCTTAACATTCTAGGAATCCCAAGGATTCAGTACAGCCTGTCCCTCAGAGGGGTAGCCAAGCAACAAGCATGTGAGCAAAGGCCTCAAGGTGATACTGCAGAGAGTTTTGTGAAGCTGTGAGTGTGGAGCAATATGAAAGGGATAGCGGGCTTCAGGTAGCCTACCATCACTAGAAGAACAAACCTTCCTTTCCTTGTGCTTGTCCTTACTACAGCTTTGTACTTTCTGTCTCTTGCAGCCTCTGTAGGCTACCATCGTAACACCTCCAGCTTTCAACAACTGCTGTGTCTAGAATCCCTCATGAGGTGTGTAATACAATAAATGCTAGATTTAGTCATCTGCCGTATCATATATCCTTGGAAGACACAGTTCATTCTATGTCCGCTTGTTCTATGGCAAAGTCATCATTCACTCTGACATTTACCCTCTTGCCAATCCTTCCAGCTCCTCTTCCTGAGCCTTCTTATCCTCTGCCCACCATTTTCTCACCTAGCCAGATCACCTTTTTAGTGAACTCACTTTCATCCTCACCACTGGGTGACCCTGCCATCATAACCTATTCCTCCCTTAGAGTCCAGATTCCTAGTGACTCACTTCCTAACACAAATACCTTTATTTCCACCCCTCCTACCACATCACAGGGAGCAAACAGAGAGAAGCCACTTTGTCTCTGGTGGAAAGTCTTGGTGAGTTGTCTACTTATTTTCCAACAACTGGCAGCATGGATCTTTTCAGTTTGGCAATGTCTGTAATCACCTGAAGAGAACCTTGCACCAAGAAGATGCTACCTTCCCCATGGCATGATATGGACTGAAACTGGGTATATTTTTGCTCTTTATTCTTCTGAGGCCAAATTTGAGGAAGACATTGCAAGCTACCTTGTAGAGTGTTGTAACTTCTGATTTCTCATCCCTGACACTGGAAAAGACAAATCAAAAACAGGGATCATTTCCCAACATAAGAGAAAAAGAAAGAGAAAACAGAAGCTTTTCCAAAACAATTTGTAGGACTACCATGAAAAAATGTTAGAATCAGGACTTGGAAGTCTCTCTTACCTTTCAGAGCAGGAAAGGCAAACCTGAGGAGCTGCACCTACATCAGCAGCTCCATATCGGTGGGGGATACATTCAGTGGAAGAAAGATAGCCTGTTTAATAAATGATGTTGGAAAAACTGGCTTTCCACATGCCAAAGATTAAGAGTAGACCCATATCTTTCATCATGTACTAAGTTAAAATCTGAATGGATTAAAGATCTCAACATTAAAACAGAAACATTAAATCTGCTGGAAGACAGAGTAGGTAAAACTCTTGAAGACATTGGTGTAGGCAAAGACCTTATGAATAAAAGCCAAAGTGCACAGGAATTATCACAAAGAATCAACAAATGGGATCTCATCCTACTGAAAACTTTTGTACAGCAAGAGAAACCACCGACAGTGTGAAGAGACTA
>RJWM01029810.1:0-24068 GCA_004363535.1 Dasyprocta punctata | reverse complement strand
GTTATTGAAAATAAGATAATTCTCCTCCTTCTCTGCACTGAGTTCACAAATTAACCCTAATTGTCATGGGAGTGTTTGCTTCTGCCTCAGGGTTAGCTTCCCTCATTAGAAAAGTATATTTTTGGTACATTACAGAAATTACATGCACTCCACATACCTTATTTTTGTGAAAGTAAAATTAAATGTTATTAGGAAGAACGTCTTCCCTACTATATTCTTACCATATTACATCTTTCAACACCATATTTCTTATAAGTCGTATCTCTCAAATATTTAAATTGGATTAATTTATTCTCACGGCTCAGAGGCAGGGTTTAAATTTATATGCAAATGTCACAACTTCTAAAGGTCTGGATTCATCTCGTTGTTGAAGTGTGACTTTGCATCGCATAGAGTATGCATACCATCCCTGAAATAGAAATGACTTTCTCCACTTATCTTTAGTGCAATAACTGAACAGGAATATCTGAATACTTATACATGTATAAGATCTATTTTATAATTCCATATATTTTAAATAAGAGGGCCTTACAATACATATTATCTTTTACTTTCAAAATGATATCATAAATATCATGATTAAGCCAAATGAGTATCTCCTTGAATATTGTGAAGCATTAATAGAATTAAAATGACAAAATATTCACAAGATAATGTGCAGAGAAAAAGGGTATTTCCACACAATTGCTGGCAGAAGAACATAATTATATACAAGTTGATTCATCCTTATTTTGAAACATCTCTGGAAATAAAAATTGTGTACTCTGTGTTAAACTATTTTTAATAACAACTATTTATAGAAGCATATTCTTCACATGGTGCTTAATAGCCTTTTTAGATCTTCAGAAAGATTGAGAGCAGCTTAGTGCCTCTCCTTTTCTAACCTTAATACGATCACACTCTGTTATTAAATCATCTCTAATGGGTCTGTTTTTCAGGCTAAGTGCATCCAGAGATCCTTTTTCCATAATAAATTTTTCCTGCAGGTCAAACCGCCTCACCCACTGTGCTGTGGGACCTCTCCCGGTCGGGTCGAGGTCTTATTGATCAGCACCCTGTCTTGTGGCTCAGGCCACCCTCTGCTTCACACAGGATGCTCAGCAAGCCTTAGCCAATGAACAGTTTCCAAATCCAAATTGGTGCATGGCTTATCCCCAGCCGTGCATCGAGAAAGGTGCTTTTGCAAGGTCTTTACGAACAAGGACTTTCAGACGCACGCAGTGCATATTTATACACAAGATGACTAAAGAAATAACACACAAAGCCAAAGCAAAGTGGAGCTCACATTGCCACCGTGGCCGAGGACTGGAGGCCGAACTCAGTGGGTCCTGCGTGACGCAGCCGTCAGTTTTTCAAGACACCCACGCAATGGAGTATTCCCGGGCATCCAAAGTCCAAGGGGCTTTTTGGGTGTTGACACGAAGGTGGTGTGGAAACGCCTGCCTGCCGGCTCTTCTCCTGGAACACACCCTCTGGCCCTGTCTGCTCTGAGACGCCGCTTGTGTGTTTGGGCTTCAATGTTTATGCATTGAGTTCTTTAATTTGGATTTTGCATTAAATACAGTTACTTTCCGTCTCTCACTACGAAGTTATGCACATATTAATTCCTCTAGATTTATACTTCATTCACCAGATTTTGTGCTGAAGTTTCTTCATTGTTTTTTCTTTTTTCAATGATTTATTGAGTTTTAAAGTATGTGGCTGGATTTAAACATGAAGAGACTGTCCACACAGAATAGTGCATGAGAGAGAGAGAATTCTAGATATGCTTGAAGCTCAGGATTCAGAACCCAGCCGAGAGCAAACCCCGAGATTCTGAAAATGCCTTGTTCTTAAGCTGCATGGTTTTGTTCCTCAGTAGTCAGAATTCCAGGTGTAAAAGGGAAAACGCAGATGGCTGTGTGCATCCGGATATGTTACGTGGGTTTCAGTTGCTGGTGAGAAAGGAGCTGTGTCACTGCAACCTTGTCTCAAAGCTTCCTGACCTGAGGCCTAAACCCAGCCCTGATCCTCACCCTAACTAGAACGTGACCTGAGCCTGAACCCCAACCCTAGCAAAGTCGTAATCAGAATTCCATACTTACTGAACAAAAAAGGAAGATCTGGTATAATAAAGTAGAAAAAAAGGAGAGGTTATACTAAATGAAAATTTTATAATCAATTTTCAGGTTTAAATTAATTTCTAGCAAGAAAACAATAAAAGTTGTGATCTTTCATGAAAGCTCATGGCAAAAGTAGAAGTTTTGGTGAAAAAAATTAAACAGACCCAGGGGAACAGAAGTTAGGATGTTAGGCGGCCTTCACGGATGTTGCAGATCCCACTACAGTGAGAGATTTTGTTCCAAATCTGAGGTGTTTTCTCCCCTGGGAAATTCGATGGTGGACAGCATACTTAGGAAATGGGGGCAAAGGGTGTAGAGGGGCCACAGGAAAAAAGCAAGGAGGTGGCTGCCAACATTTATGGAATTTCCTGAGCTGTCCACATGACTTCGTGCAGAACGTTACAAAACACTGAAAAAGGTCATTAGAGTGGTTGAGCATGGCATTATTAGGGTAAGATTCGGCCTCTCCTTCCAGCCAGTCCCGCTCGGGCAGCACACAGACACAGTCAGAAAACCTTAGCTTGAGCGAAGGTAGAGCTCAGCGATGGAGCGAGGGTTCAGTGCACACCTGGCCTGGTTGGTCTGTAGCCACTCACAGTAGCAACAGGAACAGCAATAGCAGTAACATCTAAATAAACCCATCCCTGGTGTTTCCTCAGACATTCATAATCAACTGACATTTCTCTGTTCTATGTTTGCTCTTTTCGTGACTTTGCAAGCTGGGAGGATTGATCATGTTATCTATGCAGACGTGCTTCTCACAATCAGCTAGTGCATTTACTCAAACAATTTATATATTCAATAGTCATCACTTTCATTCTAAAATAGGTTTCATTCCCTTCCCCTCCCACACAAAATTCTCCCCTGTAATTTTTAAAATTATTTCCGGGCCTTCTCGCACAGCTTTTCTCTAACACCAGACCTCCCTTCAGTCAATCCTACTCTTGTCATGTTTAGATCTCCTGGTGCACAAATGCATTGATACTTTAGGTTTGCTGTCAACACTGGTAAATCCCTCAGGAGTCACCTACCAGTTTATGTCTGCCTGGAATCATCTGGGCTGGTACTCAATGTCATGGTTTATAACTGGATGTCCCTGACACCCTGTGCACTCATAGGCCAGACTTCTGGAAGATTAGGAGGCTCGTAGCTGACCTGCTGCTAGTGGAGGTCTGGTGGGAAGAAGGGGTCACTCTGTTATGGCTAAAGTATTTACTTCCCTCTACTCCAATCATCTGCCCTCTCTTCCCAGCCACCATGACACAAGCTGTTTCCCCTACATTGGAGTCAGCTGACTATGGACTGAAGCCTCCAAAACCCATGACCCAACATAAACCCTCCCCCTTTCAGCAGCAGATGCCAGGCTCTTTGTCCCAGCAGTAAGAAAAGTGGCTGAGACGCTGCACTGGTCCGGTACTCATGGAGTTGCTACGGTGTTAACACTGCTTTGTTCCTTTAATCCACCCCTTGATAACATCGTTGTGGGCCAGTTTCAGGGGAGGGGAGGAAAGCAAGGCCACTCTGCCATCTCCGGGCTATACTGACTGAAACTGGCAGAATTTCTGTGAATGAAAACCAAGACTGTTAATTTTTTTTCTGATTTCCACTGCTCAGCAAAGAGAAATATTTATAAAAATTCATAAGAAATCTTATAAAACTTAACATTTATAAATCAAATATAAATTCCCTATTATATGCAAAACTCTCTTTCATGATCTTTCATACTAAATGTTCACACTGCACCAAAGAATTATTCTTACATCATGAACATTAGCTTTTGTCTCTTGGGCTTGGTTATACTTTTTAGCAATCGGCAGTGTACGAATATAAAAATACACTCAGACAACTAGCTTGGCATTGTATAAAGGAAGCTCTATTTCAGGAGAAGAACAGGATCACATTTTCTTGCTAAATAAAAAGATGTTGAAATAATATCTCTTTATCTAATTCAATTTTCACAGCCCATTGGATATTTGTGTTACTTGGTAAACTGCTACTTTTGAAACTAATTTTCAAATATTCTTTCACATTGGAATTACTGGTGACTGCTGACATCAAGTTCTTTGCAAATATCATCACATGGATGGCAAAATTTAAACTGAATATTCACAATTTTGCAGACCTCTGATGTGAAAATTTCAAGCAGATTTTGCAAAGCATTGAAGTTATCATTATACACAGAAAATGGATCAAATAGCTAACTTGGGACATAAAACTATAAAATGCTTCTAGAGAACATAGGTAGGAAACTTCACCACGTTAGATTTGACCAAGATTTCTGAGTGATGATGTAAAGCGCATGTCCTGTGGCTGCTAGTGCTGCCTTTCCTTACTGATTCCGAGATCACAGCTGCCCCAGCGCATTGCAACTAGTTTTCCCACCAT
This sequence comes from Dasyprocta punctata, assembly GCA_004363535.1. Classification (NCBI taxonomy): domain Eukaryota; kingdom Metazoa; phylum Chordata; class Mammalia; order Rodentia; family Dasyproctidae; genus Dasyprocta; species Dasyprocta punctata. Next base: position 19,581 of record RJWM01029810.1, on the reverse strand, counting down.
CCTCATCCTCAGCCCATGGGTCAAGGAACCAGTATATATATACCTCTGGCCAGTAGCTGAGGTTCACAGTTCAACTATGGAATCTGGAACTAAGGAGAAGACCTTAGTACAGAGCTCAGCACCCCCGACAGATCTTTCCTAAAACTCATCTGGTTCCTCTGCTCCACAGCCCCTGGTCTGACTGGAAGCCTGCAGTGGTATTCTGGGCCTCCTGGGGCTGAAACTCCCTACCTAAGATCAGGCGAGGACTTAGGGGGACACCTAGGTACAAGCCATAACACTGTCCAGGGGCCCTGGGCTGCCGTTGGCCCTGAGAATAAATCATGTCTTCCGATTTACACTTTCCCCAGAAAAAGGCTACAGGGCCTTTAAGGAAAGTTGGAAGCAGATGCCATAAAATCTTTAGGAAGACTTTTTTTTTTTTTTTAAAGCATTATCAATGAATGAAAATAATAAATTTCATCAAGTACACAGACTATTTCAGAGAAGAACATAGAAGATACAAAGAGCAAAATGGATATTTTTGATGAAAATATAGCAGTAACTGAAACACAATTTCATTTCCTGGGCCCCAGAGTGATGGCTAGGAGCACCAGAGGACCCAAAGAGAGTTGTGGGAAAGACACAGTGGGGACTCAGGAAGCAGCTCTTTGGGTCACACGGGTTACAAAGTGGTGCCACGTCTCGGGCCACTGTACAAGCAGAGACAGGTTTGTAAAAATTGAAAAACAAATATAAGACGTGTTCTGTAGGCACTATTAACTCAAATGAGAGCTCAGTAGTGGAAAGATAAAATAGAAATCCCTAAATACTCAGAAATAAAGCAGCAAAGCCGGGCGTGGTGGCGCATGTCTTTAATCCCAGCACTCGGGAGGCTGAGATAGGCAGAGCGTTGTGAGTTTGAGGCCGGCTTGGGCTACATAGTGCAGCCCTGCCTCAAAAAACTAGGGCTGGGAGTTTGGCTCAGCAGCTTAAGTGCCTGTCTGGCAGGCACGTGGCTATGAGTTCGATTCCCGGTGCCACAACAACAACAACAAAAAAAAAAAAAAAAAGAAAGAAAGAAAGAAAAGAAAAAGAAAGAAAGAAAGAAAGAAAGCAGCAAACTTCCAAACAGTGCATGGGTCAAGAAGCAAGTCTCAAATGGCATCACAGTACACCTTGTGTCACACAAAATTAGAAGGCAGCATAATGAAACTAGTGAGACACAAAGCAGTTACGAAGACAGTTTTAGCACTAACAAATGCAACCCTTAAAATAGAGAGAAATCCTCTGGCAATAACTGAAGACCTCACCTGAAAAAATCCTCCAAAAGGAGGAATACAATAAACTCAATGTGAGGGGATGGATGAAAATAATGAGAGTACAAATCAATGAACGTTAATTGAATAATACAACAGAAAAAAATGAGCAAAACATGCAGGCTTCATTGATATCAGTAACATTGTCCAGACTGTAGATATATAGCCAAAGAAAAAATAAAGATAAAACATAATTTGGAAATTTTGAAATTCAATGTAAAAGACAGGCTCCCACTATCAGGCCTGTAAACATAAAGAGAATAATAAGGGAATATTAGAAGAAAATGCCATATATATTTTTGTAACTTTTAATAATTCCCCCCAAATCACTCTGCTCCACTTAATATGAGTAGCTGGTGTAATCCTATATTAAGGAAATAGATTTAAATATAGAGACTTTAATATCCATTCCCATAACTGAAGTACGCTTGTAAACACTGGAAAGATTAACACCACTTAACACAAAGCCATCCAAAAAAATGGAAGAGGGAACACAAAAGGGTTGCTTTGTGGGGCCTACATTCCTCAGTCACCCAAATCAGAGAGAGACATGTCAAAAAATAAAAATATCTCCAACATCACTTAAGAATACAGCTGGGAAAACTCTACACAAAATACTCGTGAGTATAATTTGGCAGTAGATAAAGACTTTTAGATTTAAAATGACAAAGAAGGGTACAAAGATGCAAGATTCATACACGTTTTACAAATTAACTAGAATCTTGCATCACATTAACAAGGTAGGGGAGACGAATCATATGACTGAATTAATTGGAAAAAACACACACACACACAAATTCATAGCCATTCATGACCTAAAAAACAAAAACCTCGGAAAATTCCAGACAGAGGGAGTATTCTTATCCTGATACAATCATCTGCAAATCCTCCAGCTGACTGCATGCTTAATGACAAAAAGCTGGTTCCTCTAAGACTGAGGAGAAAACAACTATGTGTGTTCTGCTACTTATGTTCTTTTTTTAAATGATTTTATTGATTTATTTAATTGTGATTTTTATTAGCACACCATGGGGAGCTGGTACACATGCATAACACATCTTATTTCTTCTTTAATTTAAGTCTTCGGGAACATTTGGGGTGTACATGATGATCACGTTCATTGCACAGAATGCATGATGTACACGACATTTCCCAATCCTGCTTCCCACTCCCCTCTCCTTTCACACCCCTTTTCCTTCCCTGCTCACAAAGCTTTGTTTCCATTTCATCCTCCTTTGCTCATTCTTTCTTTTTCCTTTCTCCTTTTCTCCTCCTCTTTTTCTTTTGAGAATGATGAAAAAGTTCCCTTTTCCTTTTGAAAGATTTTTCCCTATATCATAATATTTATTGTACATTTTGGTTCTTAGTTACTGTTTCAGTTTCTCACACCAGAAACATAATGCGATATTTACATGTGTCTGACTTATTTCACTTATGATTATGGTCTCAATGTCCATCCATTTAGCTATATTTTTTTCAATTTTGCCCTTCTTTATGGCAGAGTAAGACTCCATTATATGTATTTAAAAAATGCAATCCAAATACCCATCAACCGATGAATGTCATTTGTATTCAGCTCAGTGCTGAACATTCTAGGTAATACAATGAAGAAAAGAATAAACAAAAGCAGTAAAATGGTCCAAATTTGCAGCTATCATGATTGTCCTTTCAGAAAAAAAATGAGTCTACAAAAACTGATTCTTAGAACTAGTAAGTTTAGTTCAAAACCACTTTTCTATATGCTACCAATAGACACTGAAAATCTTCTAAACATGGTAACATTTGAAATCACTCAAAAAGTAAAATATTTCAATAAAACATGTGCCAGTGTTGTGTACTGAAAACTATAAAATATGAAAGAAATCAAGGTGGTTGAAATGATGGAAAGAAATAGCATATTACATACTGGGACTCTACACAACAAAGATGTCAATTCACACCAACCTGAAACCTTACTTTAAAGACATTGCTATTAAAATCTTAGATACATCCTGCCTTTATAGAAAAAAATATTCTAAATTTTACAAGGAAAGGCTTAGGAATGACAGCTCAAACTATTTTTAAAAAAGAAGAAGAAAATGGGAGGAATCAGTGTATCAGATTTTGAGACAACATAGCTACAAGGCAGAGATTGTGATATTTAAGGGGCGAGACACTAGATTAGTGAAAGACACCAAAGAACCTCTAAGTAGATATACAAAAGGATGCCCAATTGGTTTTTGCTTGAAAACAAAAGCAGTGAATTGTTTAGAGCCCAGTAGAGGGACAGATGGAATCCGGCACACCATACATTGTAAAGAACTCACCAAGTAGGCTGATGGTGGCGGCCTGTGGAGTCCCAGGGGCCTTCTGCATGCCAGAGAGTGGAAGATCCACTCAAAGCACAAGGCTCGAGCTCACTGCAGAGCCCTCCATCCAAGTCCTCCTCAGAAAGCCACAGGGGCAATGCTGGAAGGCCGGGGAGTCTGCGCCAGATGCTGGGAGACCAAGGCCTAGGTGATGGAGAAGACCAGAGCTCCTCCAGAGAAACCAGGGGAAGGCTGCCTCTTCCTTTCCCTTTGGATTCCCTCCAGGACATGAGCGTTGGTGTCACCCATGCCAGGGTGGTCTTCCTCTTCACCCCAGACACCCCTAGATGTGAACAGACCTGCTGGGCGCTGGTTATTCAAGTTGATGCCACAGTTAGCTACTGCAGTAACTGAATAAATCAAGGTCTTTTCCAATGAGAATGCTAGACTACTTAGACATGTACAGCAAAAAGAGCATTGAGCCAACCTCACATTTATCCCAAATACCTTAGATGCTTCATGCACTCTGACAGAGAATTTAAGTCCTAAATAATGCTTGGAAGAAAATTCCACAGAAATTCTTGTGGATCTAAGATTAGGTAATGAGTTCACAAATCTGACATCACAAAGGTAAATGATAAAAGGAAAAATTAATAAATTGCATAAAACATTAAAACTTTTGCCCTGTAAAATGCCCTGTGAAGTGGGGAGGCAAGCTGTAGAGTGAGAGGAAATTCTTGCAACTTACCTATTTGACAAATAACTAGAATCTAGAATAAATGAACTCTCAGAACTTGGGTAGTAAGACAGAATTTAAAAGGCCATAAATCATGATCAGTCATTTCAATAAAGAAGACACAGAGATGACAAAGAAGCTCATGAAAAAGTCTTCAATATCACTCACCATTAGAGAAGTACAAACTAAAACCACAAAGAGATGTCATTATAAACTTATTAGGATAATTGAAATAAACAATAAACCATTCCAGGAAGTGACTTCGAATGCTGGCAGTGCTGCACTCTGGATTCCCCAGCTGTGGGAACTGACGATGGCACAGGCCTTCTGGGAAATGCTTTGGAAGTTTCATGTAAAATCAGACTTCTAAGAAATGTATGTCCCAGCCATTGCTCTCCTGGGCTGTTATTCCAGGGAGATTAAAGTTTACATTCACAGAAAAACTTGTACACAGAGATGCTCATAACTACTTCTGATCCTTCCGCCTCAGCCTCCCAGAGTGCCAGGATCACAGGGATGTAAAGCCGCACACAGCTTAGACAGTTCTTTCTTTATAAAATATATTGCAGTTCTAAAATATCCCCACCTCCTCCAGAGTCCTATGGATGCCCCACTACCATCTGCTAACACAGACCCTGATAAATTTCCCAGTTAATCCACTGAGGTTTGCTTTCTGAAATCGCTTTCCTGCCTTACCAGCTGGACCACTGCTAAAGAATACTCAAACATTTCTCTTTAAAAAATCTGATTTGCACAAAATTAAACAAATGTGTATGGCATTTCTCTCTGTATAGAATGGAGCTAAGTAAACCACTTTATAATGTGAGCTAGTTCAGCAACATGATATTATTTTTCCCCATAATCATTTGCCTTATGACTTCCAACTGTTCAGTTCTCTGTGGCTTCAGTAGTAACTCAACTCTTTATTATAAGCCAAGCTGAGCAGTATGCTGTATATTAATAAACAGGTAATAATAATGATATCATTTAAGGATGGACAACCATGTAATTAACTCTGAACTGTTTACACAAAAGAGCATGAAGTTGTTATATTCATTGGGGGAGTACAAATAATGGCTGTTAATTATCTTAGAGGTTTTTCAAATGCCAGTAATATTTTTTTAAAATTAATATAGTAATATAATAAATAATTTCAGACTGCTATTGTATTATAACTGTTGAAAATATTTCAACACTGTTCTTCATGTTGATATTGGTTCATTTTGAAGTAATATATCAGGGTAAACATCCAATGTAAAATACGTATCCAAAATAGTCTTCGGTTTATCTTTCCCTTATTTTCTACTAAAATAACATTAAAAATTAGGGAGAGAAGGAAATATCATAGAGCACAATGAGGGACCAGCCAGCTCTGCATAAATTTCCCACCAAAGTGTGCACCTTGAGCTGAGAAATTCACAGGTGACAAAGGCCGCAATGACAACTCAGTCCCCACTCCAGCGGACACCTGGCCAGCACCTGGCCAGCGTGGCCTCGGACACCTTGTCACCTCGGGAGGATCCTGGTCACTGCCACCGGGTCTTTGTTTCCACTATTGCAGTGCAGTTCGTGACTAGGTAAAAACTTGCATTGAAACAATATTAATGAAGGTAGGGTGGTATTTTCGTTATACTCAGTCCTTTGGCTGTTTACGTGAGACCTAACTATGCCACACAAGATGTCACAGAGAATCTGCCCATTAAATGTGTTTCTGTAGATCTAAAACAGTGCTGCACAGATGTTCAGGCATGAGCTCAAAGCCAGATGCCTTCTGAGTCTAACTTCTGGTGAAGTGTGAGTTAAACCCGGCCTTCAGTTGTCCAGCCAGCCCGGAGTCATTTGTGGAGCACAAGAGAAAAAAGTTGGTTTTCGTAGCTTTGTCAAATGCCGGTCGGTGTATTCTTGTGGTTCTTCATCCTGTTCTATTGATCTCTGACTCTACCTCTAAAATTACTGTAACCATATAATACAAGTAAGTCTCCAAACCCCACAATTCTTTTTCTCATTTTCTTTCATTTTTCATCCATTGCTTTAGCTATATTATCCCCTTTATATTCCTCTTAAGTCTTAGAAAATTCCTCTCAATGTGTTGGCAAAAACTTTTAACAGATGTTTCAATAAATATCAATTTAAGAAGAAAATCCATCTTTTCTGTACTGGTTCTTCCAATCCATGAATATAGTATGTCTCTCAACTGATTGCCTTTTATTATTTGCACTCACTGTTAGTTGATTTGCAGCATTTATATTTTGTGTGTTTGTTAATTTATATTGAAATATTTCATATTGTGTGGAATGGTTACAAATTTTATTGTCTTTTAAATTTTTATTTCCAAGGGTTCATTATACATTCTTTCATTCTAGGTCTTGGTAATTTTTAAAATTTTTACCACTACTGGTAGAAGATTAAGAATTTTTAAAAATATATTGGAAGATTCACAATTTTGATTCATGATTCATTCTATTATTTTCCACTTACATTTATCCATCATATTATTCATTTTATTTTCATCTGAGAGATCATTCTAAAAACACCTGTGTTCAATTCTATTCTTTTATTTACTTTATGCAAAAGTTGCTCTCTTTTTGCTTCCTGAGGATGTAGTTTAGACGACTTATTTGTGATATGTCCCCTTTTAATTTCATAATGTACACTTCCTGTTGGGAACTGCTTTGGCTCTGCCCAACATATTTAGTAATTGCATTTCATTTTCACCAAGTTTCATGCATTTATATTTATTACAATCTCACTTCCTCTTTGATGGACTAGATGCTACTGATTAATTTCCAAGCATTTGAAAGTTTTATTATCTTTCTGTTACAGATTTATAGTGGATTTCATTTGGTCAAAGAACACTCCAGGTGTTAATTTCCCTTGTTAAAATTTCTTGAGCTTTGCTCCACGGCTCAGGATACATTCTGTCTTGGAAAGTGTCCATAGGTGTTTGAGATGCACATCTTTCTGTGGTCTGGTGGCCAGTGTCCCACATTTGTCAGTTTTCTGTTGTTTGTTGTCCATCCTCACTGATTTTGCTGCCTAGAACCTGGTGATATCTGAGAGTAGGGCGTCGACGCCCCAGCTGTCGCTACAGACCTGTGTTCTCCTTTCAGCTCTGCGGCGTTCTGCCAGGCACGCTGGCGTTATTTCATTCACCATGCTCCCAATAAGACTGCTGCTTTTCCTGACCGCTCATGACTCAGTGTTTCTAGTTCTCTGGCAATTTTCTGTACTCTGAATTCTGCTTTACCTGATAGTAAATGCACTCACTTTTCTTTGTTAAAGTTATATATTTTAAGTCATTTTACATCTCAATTACATACACCATTTTTTAAGTGCGTTACACTCATTTTTTAAGTGCATTCCATGCGGGCACCGTGTTAGGTTTCTTTGCCATTTTTCCGACACTGGGCATTGAATCCAGGATCTTCACACTGAGCTGCATTCCAGCCCTTTTTAACTTTTTTATTATTTTGAGAGAGTGGCTTGCTAAGTTCCCAGGCTGAGACCAATTTTGAGATCCTCCGGCCTCAGGCTACCAACGTGCTAGGATTACAGGGGTGAAGCACCATGCCCTGTTTCCTGTCTACTTTTACATCCACTTTGTGATGCACATCTTAATTATTCCTTTCAGGCAATTATGTCTAAAATAGTAATTGTTAGACTTATGTCAAATCTGAAATAGAATTCATCATTTTCTGTTTTTTTTTTCTCCATGTCATTCCTCTCCTTTTGTTTTTTTGCCTTAACATCTTCTGGGTGGTTTGAACTTGTGTTTAGGACTCATGCTTAATCGATTTGTGGTTTTTTGGGGGTACACCACAGGTTTAGCTTTTTTGTGGGTACTGCAGATGTTGCACTATTTATACACAAAACAACACTGCTAGCATCAGTGTTTTACTATTTTGAAGGAAGAGTAAGTCCCTGTATCCTCTCAACTTTTGACATATAATTGTATTTCCTCTCTGCCCGATGGCTTCCTTCCATGCTGTTATAATTTTTATGTAAATCGCTAGGTATGATTTATGACTCTGTAGAATTAGGGGAGAATATTATACTTATTCCTACTTTTATTCATCTGCATATCATTTTGCATCTCAGGTTCAAGCCTACTTAATTTCATTCTTTTTGGTCCACAGATCTTCCTGGAGTCACTCCGACGGGATGGACCAGTACACATCGCTCACCTTCTCCATCCTGTGTGTGCTTCTTCTCTCCTTAATCCTGAAGAATATTTCCTCAGGCATGGAATCCACGTTTAACCATTTTAGCCTCCATTAATGGCAAAGGCTGTGCCACTTTTCTCTCGGCCTTCACTGTTTCAGAAGAGAAATTTCGGTCTTCTAAATCGATGTTCTGCTCTACACAGTTTGCACTCCTTCCTGCTGCTCACGAGGGGTTTCTCTCTAATTTTCACTGGTTTAATTAGGTGGTGTGGAATTCTTCGGGATTCTCTTATTTACAATCCAAGCAACTTCTTGAATATGCAGGTTTATGACTTCTGACAAATTTGAGGAAGTTTTAGCCTCTCTTTCTTTGAACACGTCTTGAATCTCCCTCTCACACTTCCTTCATTTGGTGATATGAATGAATGTTAGCTCATTTGTTATTATTTACATTGATAACATGAATGAAAACACTTGTGGGATTGTTAACTTTTAATTTCTTTTGCAGACTGGATAAATTCTATTTATCTGTCACAAGTGTATTGATTATGTTCACTCTTCTGTCTTCTATGATAGAGATCCCCCAGTGAATCTTTTATTAGGATCCGTAAAGTGTTTACTTTTAACATGCTTAACAAAAAGTTCATGGTACATCATTAATATAATACATTTTTTTCATTTTCTTGTTTGTTTTATTTTTATTTTAAAAAGCTAAACAGAAAAAAATAGAAATGATAAGGAATTTCAAAAAATAGTAGGAAATCAACACTATTTAATATATTGTGTATTGTTATTTTAGAAGTAGTTGTTCAGGTTACAGGATTTTGGCATGAAAAAATGATCACACAAAATGAAAGCACAAACTGTTCTTTTTGATGAACTAACAGAGATTAGTAGCATAGTTATCTATTTTGTATATATATACATACATACATATATATGTATGCCTATATACATATGATCTTTTCTCTTCTTCCTTTTGGAGAATAAAAAGAAAAATTAAAACATATTTTTTTAGCATATGTTTTCCATTCTGTTCTTTCCTGCATGTTGTACTCATTCTGGAGATGTTTTCAAAACACTTTTATGATAATTACTTTTAAAACTCTCCTCAGGTAATTCCAACATTTAATTTACTTCAGTGATAGCATCTATTGATTTTTTTCTCATTTATGGTACAGTTTTTTTTAATATGACAGATGATTGTCACTTGTATCTTGGGATTTTGGACCGTACACTGTTAGGCTTTGTATCTGCGTAAGTACATGTTGTGATCTGACACCACAGTGAATGCGTGAATCAAAGTCTGTGGCAGTCACCGTCAGTCTGCCATGAGTCTCCCTCGGAATGCTCCCCTCACTTCTCACTCACTTGTTCCATGGTTCTTGCCACTTTCTGAAGCAGCTCGAGAGTCCTGCTTTCTCTTCACAACAGGGTAAAAATTCCTCGAACTCCTCAGACTTCCTAAACCCACCCATTCCCAAAGCTGTTTACCATGACCACTGCCTTGGGGCGCTCAGTGGGGAGGTGGCTATAGTAAAGAGGACCCCGTGTCCTCCTCCGCCTAGGGGCCACATTCACTCAGGGAAAGGCCTGGTTTTTCCCCTCAGCCAAAATACCCACGAAAACTGAATGATTTAATGGATCCCAGACATCTAGGCAGCCGGGACTAAAGACACTCAGGCAAGTGAACTCGGCAAGGACCAGCGCTGTATGCACAGCGAAGGGGACCTGTGGGGTTCTGCGGTGGCATTTGCTGCAATATTTTAGTTTAAATTCGACATCCCTCATGAAAAATCAAACAAGCCTTAATACAGTTGTATTGGGAGACCTCAATACCCCGCTGTCACAAAAAGACAGATCAACTAGATAAAAAAATCAATAATGAAATATTAGAACTAAATCAAACTTTTGAGCAAATGGACTTAGTAGATGTCTATAGAGACTTCCACCCCACAACATCAGAATACACATTCTTTCAGTTGCACACGGGACATTCTCCAAAATAGACCATATACTGGCTCACAGAACATGCTCAAGTAAATGTAAAGGAATTGAAATTATCCCATGCATTCTATCAGACCACAGTGCAATGAAATTGGAAATCCATGCCAAAGGAAACCACAAGAACTTCATCAACACAGGAAATTAAACAGCACCCTCCTGAACAACCAATGGGTCACAGATGAAATTAAAGAAGAAATTAGATAGTCTTTAGGGCTAAATGACAGTGACAATACAATATACCAGAACTTGTTGGACACAATGAAAGCAGACTTAAGAGGGAAATTTATAGCAGTAAATACCCATAGCAGGAAAACAGAGCAAGCTCATACAAATAACTTAATGTTGAACCTCAAACTTCTAGAAAAAGAAGAGCAGGCTAAACCAAAAGCTCATACAAGGGAGGAAATTATAAGGACCAGAGCAGGAATTAACACACTGGAGACTAAAAAATGATACAAAGAATCAATTGAAGAGTTGGTTCTTTGAAAGATTAAATAAAATTGACAAACCCCTGGCCAACCTTATCAAAAAAAGGAAAGGAAGAATTCAAATCCATGCAATTAGGAATGAAAGGGTGAACCCTATAGAAATCCAGAAAATTATCTATACCTACTTTGAAAACTTGTATTCTAATAAGATGGAAAATGCAGATGAAATGGACAGATTCCTAGATACATATGAATTACCAAAGTTGAATCAAGATGATATAAAAATCTTAAACAACCCAATACCAATAAATGAAATTAAAGATGTAATTAAAAACCTATCAACAAAGAAAAGCCCAGGCCCTGATGGATTCATTGCTGAATTCTATAAGAAACTTAGTAAAGACCTAACACCACTACTTCTCAAACTCTTTAATGAAATTGAAAGGGAAGCGTTACTCCCAGATTCATTCCTGGAAGCAAGCATTACTCTGATTCCAAAACCAGAGAAGGACCTAACTAAGAAGAAGAATTACAGGCCAATCTCCCTATTGAACATTGATGCAAAAATCCTCAATAAGATACTGGCAAACAGACTGCAGCAAATCATCAAAAAGATTGTATACCATGATCAAGTGAGACTCATCCCAGGGATGCAGGGATGGTTTGACATATGTAAATTCATAAATATAATACATCATATTAACAGAACCAAGGATAAAAATCATATGATGATCTCAATAGATGCGGAAAAAGATTTTGACAAAGTCCAGCGCCTATTCATGATAAAAACTCTACAGAAAATGAAAATAGATGGTCTCTGTCTCAATCTGATAAAAGTCATCTATGACACACCAACAGCCAACATCATACTACATGGACAAAAACTGAAAACTTTCGCTCTGAGATCAGGAATGAGACAAGGATGTCCACTGTATCCACTCTTATTTAATATAGTCTTGGAAACTTTACCCAGAGCAATTAGGCAAGAGGAAGAAATAAAAGGAATAAAGATAAGAAAGGCAGAAGTTAAACTAGCATTATTTGCAGAAGACATGATACTCTATCTAGAAGATCCTAGAAATTATACCAAAGACTTCTAGATTTAATAAGCAGATTCAGTAATGTAGTTGGTTACAAAGTCAGTACTCAAAAATCAATAGCCTCCTCAAACAGCAATAGCAGTCTCAAAGGGAAATCAGGGAAACAATACCTTTTACAATAGCATCCAAAAAATGAAATATTTAGGAATCAATCTGATGAAAGATGTAAAAGACCTTGATACAGAAAACTATAGTACTCTGAAAAAGGAGATTGAAGGGGATATTACAAAACGGAGAGATATTGCATGCTCTTGGGTATGAAGAATCAATAGAGTGCAAATGACCATACTTCCAAAACTGTTACACAAACTCAATGCAATCCCAATCAAAATTCCAATAGTATACCTCACAGAATTAGAGAAAACAATCCTAAAATTCATCAGGAACCAGAAGAGACCTAGAATAGCAAAGGCAATCCTGAGCAACAAAAACAAGACAGGGGAAATCGCAATTCCTAATCCAAAATTATACTATAAAGCTACTGTGATAAAAACAATGTGGTACTGAAAAAAAAACAGATCCGAAGATCAGTGGAATAGATTAGAAGATGCAAAAAACAACTGCAGACACACTAAGGTACCTTATCTTTGACAAAGGTGCCAAACACATTCACTGGAAGAAAGATGGCCTTTTTAATAAATGGTTTTGGAAAAACTGGCTTTCCACATGCCAAAGATTAAAACTGGACCCATATCTTTCACCATGTACTAAAGTCTGAATGGATTAAAGATCTCAATATTAAAACAGAAACATTAAATCTACTGAAAGATAGAGTAGCTCAAACTCTTGAAGACATTGGTGTAGGCAAAGACTCTATGAATTAAAGCCAGATTGCATAGGAACTATTGCAAGGGATCAACAAATGGGATCTCATTCTATTGAAAAGCTTTTGCACAGCAAGAGAAACCACCAACAGAGTGAAGAGACAACTCACAACCTGGGAGGAAATGTTTGCCAGCTGTCCCTCAGATAAAGGATTAATGTGGAGAATGAATAAAGAACCTAAAAAAATCAGTTCTCCAAAATTTAAAGACCCAGTCCAAAAATGGGCATCTGAGATGAACATACACTTCTCAGATGAGGAAGTACAAACAGCAAATAAATATGTGAAAAAATGTTCAACAGCACTGGTCATTCAAGAGATGCAAATTAAAATAACACTGAGATTCCACCTCACCCCAGAAAGAATGTCTAGTATCAAAAAGGCAACCAGTAACAAGTACTGGAGAGGCTGTGGACAAAAAGGACCAGTTCTCCACTGTTGGTGGGAATGCAGGCTGACGCAGCTACTGTGGAAGTCAGTGTGGAGATTCCTCAAAAGCTAGGATTGCAGGTACGGATTGACCCAGCTATTGCCCTTCTAGGCATCTTCCCGAAAGAACTAAAAACACCATATCACAGCGATATATGTTCACCTATGTTTATAGCTGCACAATTCATAGTAGCCTGATCTTGGAAACAACCTAAATGGCCATCAACCAAGGGAATGGGCAAAAAAGATGTGGCATTTCTATATAATGAAATACTACTCAGCTATAAAGAACGATAAGTTAGACACTTTCACACTTAAATGGATGCACTTTGGAAATATCAGTGAACTAAATAAATCACACATATGTATTCATCGTATTATTGTACTTGTGTGGTAAACTGTAAGAAAATCTATGTATGTATATAAAAAATTAGTTAAGATAGTTAAATAAAAAGAATTTTGAGTGAAAAATAGTTTTCACAGGGTCATTTTCAGATTTCATTTTTACTGTGAATTGTTTAATTTAGCATTTTTACTGTAAATTGTTTAATTTAGTATTCATAACATTTGTATTTCTTGCCGGTTTTTCTAATGTCCTATACATTCTTTTTGTTATAAAATAAAATAAAATAAAATAAAATAAAATAAAATAAAATAAAATAAAAACATTAGGCGTCCCTGGTGCTGGGTCGCTCTGAGCCGTCCCCCGCCCCGGTGGCTCCTGCCAGGGCTGAAGGTGCTGGGCTCCTGCGCCGCTCCGCCCCTCCGCCTGGGTGCAGCTCTTCCTGCCTGGCGATGCTGCTGTGTGGACTCAGCTTCCAGGGACGGCTCACAGCTGTGCCCCGTGCTCTGCGCTGCCCCTGCGTCTCCCCACTGCAGCGATGGGAAGGGTCGGGGCCAGAGGGGACCCAGGGAGCCGCGACCCTCCAGGGGTCAACCTCAGGGCAGGAAGGGCTGGGGACCCAGGGGCGCGCACGGGGAATCGCGAAGCCAGGAGGGGCGCGCATAGCTGGGCGCTAGGCGGGGTCCTGCAAGGCGGAGGCAGCTGGCGTGCATCTCGGCGTCCCCGGCCCCTCCCGCAGGGACCCCAGACCGGGGGAGGAACCCCTGCCCCGCGGGACACAGCCGGCCTAGCAGGAGTACTGAGAGCCCGCCTGTGCTCTTCCTCAGGGGAGGCGGTGGGGCACCCCGTTCCCAGCTTCCCCTGGCCCCGTGTCGCCAGCAGCCTTCAGGGAGCTGCTGCCGCAGCCTGCATGGGACACTGCGAAGAACAAAGACGGCCTTCAGATTCCGAGGTGCCCGGGACATGTGGGTCCTTGTGGTGTCTGCGACTGCGCTCTCTCTGACCCTCAGGGGACAGGAAGGACAGGGTTATCACATCACAGCAGAGGAACTCAGGAGTAGAGCTTTTAAAACAAACTTAATGTCTCCATCTGCTTCTCACCGGTCTTTGCAGGGGTTATTTCTGTTTTTCTTCTTTGATTTTTTTCTATGCTACTTTTTTTTTTAACAAAAATATCTATTTGGAATTCATTGATATCTTATTTAATTTCAGAGCAATGTGGAAATAATATCTTTATTGAGTCTTCCAGTCCAAGAAGGCATAATATTTTGTAACTACTTATGTCTCATTTGTAGTTACAATTCTCCATTATAGTCTATGGCGTAAAGATCTTTCATCACATACAGTGATGCCCTGGTTCACAATCTTATTCTTTCCATGGTTCTGGTCCTAGAATTTATTCCATGATTCTGGTTGCAGCCAATGTGCAAGCATACATGTACTTTTTGTTAATCTGTTGCTATTGTAAATGTTTGTAAATACATGTACATATGTAACGACTGCAATTGATATTGTAACTAGCATTGCATCTTCCAAATTTGTTATTTATTCTAATAATTTATTCCAGTCATTCATTCCTCCCATGTTCTCAACACACAATTTCGCCATGCAATAAAAATCCATGGGTAAGTTCGTGTTTCCCTTTACTTTCTTCTTTTCTTTCCTCCCTACTACTTTACTTCACTGGCTGCGTTTCTGAAACAACTCAAGATCTAAGTGATGACACTGACCACGTTTCCCAGTGCTCTTTAAACCATAGTCTCATTTAAAATTGGAAGCAGTTTTTTTGTTTGCTTGCTTGTTTACTTGCAAAAGTGGTATAACAGTGACAATGTCTAATTTTTGTATGCCATAAAATGCATTTCCTGGTCCCTCACAATCAACAGTGTGTCGGAATTATAATTCCAGCTGAGTAACCTATTTCTCGTTTCTGGAAATCTTGCTTTGACTTCATTGTTCCATTAGTTCTTCACTGTTCGAAATGAAAGGACTGTTGGAAATGAGATTTTTCTTTGCTTAGACAGCTTTCTCTCTTGGAAGTGTCATGATTTTCTGACAGTGATAATCAGAAAATCTGTGAATGTATGCTTCTACCTCTCTCAATCAGTGTGTCCAGAAGTGAAAAACTTGGAGAAGGAAACAGTCACTTTGTTTCTTTTAACAGAATCCTCTCAGTGGAGCGTTATTTTTCCACGGTCCTCCTTTCTGTTTTACAAATTCTACTCAAGCCGCAGTCACTGAGATTTGGCTTTTATGTCCTCCATGTTCTCTCGGCAGTGTTCTGCGCTTCAATTCTGAACCTCTGAGAACGCGACGAAGCCGGTGTCCACGGTGATTTTAGCTCAGTGCTGCTGGCTGTCACTGTGACACGCCCAGCGGTGGCCGCGCCGGGAGGCAGAGGGGTTCACTGGCCACCCAGGGGTGCAGGAATTACAGGAGAGCACGCTCAGCTGCCGGGCCAGCGCGGGTCTCACGGGGCCGGGAAGGGCTGCGTGAGCCCAGGGAGTCCTGCTCCTCGCTCAGCTTCCGTCGGCGCCTGCCCTGTGACCACAGCTGGCCATCCATGTTGAATATGAACAAATTCAGCCCCCACGGTGTCCTAGGACTCTGTCACGGTCTGCTAAAGACAGCTATGATAGAGCTCGGAGTGGAGTGGTCGCGCTCCGGGGAAGCACTGGGCCCAGGTCCCCATCCATCCGCGCGGCTCAGGTCTGCCAGGCACTGACGGCTGAGACAGTCAGCAGAAACCCTCGCTGCAGAGGCGCTGAGCTTCCCGGCCCACAGTGACTGCCTGGGGCCACAGGGCTCTTGCACGCGCTGAGCAGTTTCCCTCTGAAGTCGTCTTCCGCAGGAAGTCAGCTCGGTCAGGGTCCACCCTCCCCGGGGGAGAGGGGGCCGGGGTCCTCAGGCCTGGTCATGACTGCTTGCCCACAGCACTCGGCAGCTGGACAGGCGGCTTGGGGACCCCAGTCCTGGGCAGACGCGGTGGACAAAGCCAGCCACACGGGAGGACGCGGCTGTTCACCAGCGCGGCGTGTAGGGGCGGAACCTTCTGCCTGTCCCAGCCCTCTGCCTCCCGGGGAAAGGGCTTCCCTTCAGAGGACCGCTGTGCAGCTGTAGACAGCACTGAGAAACGCACTGGCCGTGCTGTGTTTACACTTACGTACAAAATAGGCCCAGGTGTGGGAGGATGAGTTGGGAGACAGCTGCAGGGTGCACGCCTGTAATCCCCTGCAGTTGGGGAGGCTGAGGCAGGAGGATCGCAAGTTCCAGTTCTGTATCAAGCAGAAATTAGAAAGGGCTAGGCCTCCACTCAGTGCAGAACTCCGGGGTTCAGTCTCAACACCTCAAAACAAAGCAAAATAGGAAAAGCAGAGCAAAACAAAACACTAAAGAACGAGCTGGATATCTGAATTAATAAGATGAAAAACATGTCAAAAATTTCTTTAATAGTGGGAAATAATTAATTTACTTGCAAATGCTATTTGCTTGCAAATGTATATAGAAAACCCAAAGAAAACTATAGAAATATAATAATACAAAGTACTCAGAATTAAATAAAATTGCTGACAATAAACATTCTAATGACCAATAAAAATCAAGGAGGTAATATAAATATTTTTAAAGCCTCACTCATAATAACAACTACTTTATAAGATTTTGAGTAATAAATCTAATAAGTGAGGTTAAGTAATAGTATGGAGAAAATAGGAAATATTATGTAAGTATATAAAAGCAAATTAATAAAAGAAAACTACATTATAATTAAATTCTTTCTAAAATGTATTAAATGCAGTTATGTTTTAAGAGTACTATTTTTCACATAACTTTATAAGCTAATTTGAACATTTGCACAGATGAATAAAGTACTGCCAAAAAAATTTAAGGAATAGAGAATGAAATCTTGACCTCTCAGATACTGAGAGTATAAAAAACAAAACAGCATACCTTAGAAACAAATGTGACAAAGTTCTCAAGTTAAAATGATCCAGCCCATACATAAATCAATGTCAATATAAGACTGTGAAAATGATAAATATTTGATAACATGCAAGAAATGAACTGATAAAAAATTTGAACAGAATATATTTAAAACACACAATTATAATACTTTAAAAGTTTTCCTCATATTTTTGTTTTATATTTAAAAGATTGTGAAAATATGTACTAACTTCAGATATTTTTCAGTTTACAGTGTTATTTTGTTAGATGTTTAGTTAGTAAATCACACAGGGCAAAATTTCCAGCATTATCACATTGTTCATCCATACTGTTATTTTCTAATTTTAAACCTTTCTGAGAAAAACCTAGCACCATCATGATTTCCTAGTACATTCCATAATGCACTCACATTTTAGGAAATTGTATTCTGTATCTCTTTAATGTGATTTCAAAGCCTTTCTCCTACCTAATTTTATCCTATTAGAATCTGTACTTAGTTACTTCATTAATCCTGCCATCATTCATGCTACAAATATGACTGGAGCACACTTCTTGAAAATTCTTTATGCTTATGTATCTCTAGGGGAACGGAAAGTCTGGATTCCTTTATTATGACTAATATTAAAACTCGACCAGTGCAATGCGATGCAATATACATTTTAATACATCTTGAACATTAAAATGAAAGTTATTTACCTGCATCCGCCTAATGAACAACATCAAGGTTTCCTTTTAATTTCGTTCCTGGGTCACTGAAGGAAGCCTCATTACTGCCTGGCTGGGCCTAAGCTGAGCATCATGTCTCTGGATGCAGGAACCAGTCCTGAGCTCCCAGAGACACACAGGTGAGCATAGACATGGCCCGGTCCCTGTGCAGCCAGCCAGGTCCCCGAGGCTGTCCGAGTCAGACTGTGACAGGGGCACAGGGCTCATCGTTCGCCGTTCCTCTGAGCGACCTAATAGCTGCCAGCATGGTTTCTGCCTCCTGCGAAGTTACTGAAAAGAAAGAAATGAAACCCAAAGACCACAAAAGCATTTTTCCTTCCCATGATTTAGAATTGTCTTGTTAAAAGGATTTAAAAGTGATTGACAAAGGAGTATCTCAACCATAGCCATCTTGATTCCTGGAAGGATTGCTTTCAGGGAAGAAAATATAACAATGACATCGGTAATGAGAACACACACCTCTTTGTGAGTTCTGTGGCCTCAGCTAGAGACCCTCTAAAATGAAAAAACTGGAACCACATAACTCATGCCCAGTAAATCTTTTAAAAATGTACTTTTCTTTATGGAATTACTAGCTGCTAATGCAAAATACAGTGTCATGCTACATACATAAATTTTTAAAACACAATACAGCATTATTCATATATTCATATGCATGAAAAATAAATTATATTAAATATGAATTAAAAGTATGAAAGTGGAAAAGGGAAGGGTAAGTTTCAGGAGTTTGATTCCTATGACCATGGTTTGAGGTGATTTTCTTTCTTTAGATTTGCTATTTCTTCTAAAGGAACATAAAATCTCTAACAAAAAGGACAAAAGAAAGGCAGGAGAAAAGAAACAGAAGGAGACAGGTAGGTCAGGCTAAATCAGTGGAGAGGTTGATTTAAAATATTATAAACTGAAAATTTAAGCATTAAATATTGCTTCCTGGAGATGACTCGAAGACATATAATACAGAAGATACAATATAGCTATGAAAAAGATAAAAACCAAGAAATAACTAGATAGGACCCCACACATAAAAATTAAGGCTCCTGTTCAGAAATAGCTCACTATGTATCCAAAAAAATAGATCATTAGAGGTAATCAGAATAGAAAAGCAATACAATGTGCTTATTTTTTGAAAGTTATAAAATCACAAATTACCAAAGAACCTTTTTTCATATAAACAGGGATTTGGAATTACCCTGTAAGGTGAACACTTTCTGGGGCTGGGGATTTAGCTCAGGGGCACAGCACCTGCCTGGCAAGTGTGAGGTCATGAACTGGAACCCCGGTTCAAAAAAAAAAAAAAA